>LPNX010520780.1:0-17007 GCA_001517045.1 Pseudotsuga menziesii | reverse complement strand
CATTTGCAGAGTTTTTACTTGGCAATAGAAGGATTGAGGGCTGGGGAGCATGAAGATGTAGTCTGCAGACTGTTCCCGCATACCCTTAAAGGAGCTGCAACATCATGGTACTTTGGGTTGCCTGCTAATTCTATCCCTGATTAGGATACCTTCGAAAGAATTTTCAGAAGTAAGTATGCAACTTAGAAAACTCATGCGGCTCTCATGAAAGGACTGTGCATGTTGAAAAAAGAAAGAAAAGAAAAGGTGCACAGTTTCACACAAAGGTTTGCAGCCTATCTCAAGAATTTCTCTGAAATGGATAGACCTTCAGACAAAGTTCTGATTGAATATTATACTTCAGCTTTAGGCCCTGATCTGGCCATGTTTGCCAAAGGCAGGGCCAATCCTACGTTGACGGAAACCTATGAAGAGGCTGAAGTAGTGGAAGCTGAAAGAGAGAGTATTGAAGACTATCTAGAGCAGTCGGGAGAAAAGGGTGCGGGAAGAAAAGCCTTATTGTTTACTAAGCCTAAGGAAGAAAAGTCGCAAGATTTGGAAAATATGGCCAAAGTGATGCAGAAACTTTCCAACAAAATCATAGATATGGAGAAAGAAAAGGAAGCACAAAATTTTTATAAGCCATATTATAAGAAAAGAGAGGATAACCATCAGTCTCAACCTCCTCCTCACAATACTGCATCTATGAATTTAACAGAGGTAGGCTTGGACAATTTTTGCACTTTCCACCAATAGCCACATTCTGAAAAGAATTGTCCTCAATGGATTAATTCGATGACGTTGGTCATGAATCAACTGTTAGATTCTAGATTGATAGAAGAAGGAGATGAAGAAAGAAAAGATAATTCTGCTTCCACTTCTACTAAAGAGCAGGAAGAGGAAACCATGGCTTTATGGAATTCTGTCTCGTTGTTTGATGCTGAAGAAGAAAAGACTCAGGGGTGTAAAGACGTTATGGAAACCAACGTAGCCACGAGGAGCCAAGGGACGGTTAAGGAAGACAGTCTTATACTCCCAAAGATTAAGAGGCTGCAGAGAAATGTTAAGAAGAGATTTCAAGACAAATCTTTGGCTGATAAAATTCCAGAGTTCACTATTACCAGCCAAAATCCTAGACAGAATGATCCAACGGCCAAGCCAAATGAAGATAAGGAGAATGCTGATAGGCCTCATCCCACAGAACAGCAGATGGATTATGACATTGTGGAGGATTTAAAGAAGATAAAGGCGAATGTTCCACTATTCGAAATGTGCAAAGTGCCACAGCAAAAAGAAAGGCTATTGAGAGCCCTTGAAGCATCAGATGAGAAGACGCCCACTAACAATCAACCAGAAGAAGAAGAAGAGATTGGAGAGACCAGCAGTGGAGGTGAGTCCAAGCACAAGCATCCACCTTTCCTCCATACTTTTGAAATCTTTAACTACAATGTACATAATTGCTTGGTAGATTCAGGGGAAACTATTAATGTCATGCCGATATCTGTCTGTAAAAGAATCAATGGGCAGCCTAAGCCATCCCCATGGAGAGTAGTTCAGTTGGACAGGACAGATGTGAAGGTAATTGGTGAGATGGAAGATGTCCTAGTCTGTCTGGCCTCAAATGATAAAGTATGCCAGGTCATTAATATCGTGGTGGCTGATATACCAAATGCGTACGGCCTTATCCTGAGCAGAGATTGGTCGGCCAAACTTAATGGATATTTCTCTTCTGATTGGTCACATCTATGGTTGCCATACAAAGGAAGCCCGAATCAGATTAAGATTTTAAGAGAGCCTCATATGAAATATAACGTCACTCAGCTAGATGAGAAGAATGTACCAGTGGATTTTGTCTTGGGAAACTATTTTATTGAGCTAGAACTTGGGAATTATCAAGCAGAAGAAGCCAGCAACACATCTGACACCCAGCCTGATCTCCTTCGATTCTCACAGGCTGATGAGATTGACTGTAAAATAGTAGACTTAGTAGTAGGAATAGATTCGTTTTCAGTAGTTAATGATTTTTGGACTTTATTTTTCGATGGCTCTAAGACATTAGAAGGGTCAGGGGCTGGTTGTGTCCTGATTGACCCACAGAAGAATAAACATTTTCTTTCATGTAGATTAGAGTTTGAGTGTACTAATAATACAGCTGAGTATGAAGCACTGGTGCAGGGACTAAAGAAGGCAATTGAATTAAAGGTAAGTAATCTAAAAGTTTTTGGAGATTTTGAAATTATTGTGAAACAAATCCAGAATCAGATACATTGTGTTTCTCCTCACTTAAAGGCTTGCCAAAACGAGGTATGGGATTTGCTGAAATATTTTAATGCATTTAACATTATTTCAATTCCAAGAATTAAAAACGCAGCTGCTGATCTGTTGGCCACATCAGCCGCTAGACTCGTACCCACTAATAATCGATGCTCTATTGAACAGCTTTTCAGGCCTCTGTACCTGATATGATTACAAACCTATGAGTGTTTGATGATGACCAGCAGATCATAGAATGTTTAACGAATGATGAAGTGTTTAAAGGAGCGATCATAGACGATGAAGAGCATCAGGCTGAGATGAAATACGATAATTTCATTCCTAAAGGAGTCAGAACGTTGGAAAAAATGTTCGATTTAAATGAAAAATTCAGAAGACCACCCAACGTGAAGACCCACAGCTCATCTCTACAGTTTGAGTTGATTAATTTAGGGACTGAGACGAATCCCAAATTTGTAAATCTCGGCAAGTGTTGTTCACCTGCAGTAAGAGATAAATTCATCAATCTGTTTAAACAATATAAAGATGTTTTTGCATGGACGTACGAAGATTTGAAAACATACGACACCAGCATCATCAAACATGTCGTTCCCATTAAAGCAGGTGTCAAGCCATATCAGCAACCATTAAGAAAAATGCATCCAAAATTGGAGCCGCTGATTCAGAGTGAAGTAAAGAAATTATTGGATGCTAGAATCATCTTCAAAGTCAGACACTCTGAGTGGGTATCAAATCTGGTACCAGTAAGAAAAAATTCGGGAGAAATCAAGCTCTGCGTGGATTTTAGGAACTTCAATCGCGCTTCCGATAAGGATAACTACCCTGTGCCGCCCATGGAGCAATTGCTGCAAATGGTCTCTGGTTCTGAATTGTTTTCATTATTAGACGGTTTCTCTGGCTACAATCAAGTATTGGTAGCCGAAGAAGATAGATTGAAGACAACGTTCAAAACCAAATGGGGAACCTTTGCCTACAGAAGAATGCCCTTTGGGCTGATAAATGCTAGAGCAACGTTTCAAAGGGCTATGGACATAGCTTTCCGCGGATTGATTGGCCGAAGTGCTGTAGTATACCTTGATGACATTACAATATTCTTGAAGAAAAGAGAAGAGCACGCGTTTCACTTAAAGCAAATTTTCGAACGCTGTCGTAAGTATGGCATTTCACTCAATCCTAAAAAGTGTGTATTCGCTGTCACGGAAGGAAAGTTGTTGGGCCACATAGTTTCAAAGCAAGGGATCTCTATTGATCCAGAAAGAATTAAGGCTATTGAACAAATCCCCTTGCCCCATAATAAAAAGGGGATGCAATCCTTCATGGAACCATAAATTTCATACGAAGGTTTGTGCCTGATTTTGCCCAGACTGTTAAGCCACTGCAGCAGATGGTCAAGCAGAATGCACAATTCAAGTGGACTGAACTTGAGAAGAATGCTTTCAGCAAAATTAAAACTGCTGTTGCACATGCACCCTCCTTGAAAATCCCAGACTTTGACAAAGACTTTATTCTGTATACATTTGCATCCGATGATTCACTGGCAATCGTGCTCACCCAAAAAGAAGAAGGGGGGGATGAATTCCCAATCTCCTTTATGAGTACTGGCCTACAAGGAGCCGAATTGAACTACCCAACTGTTGATAAACAAGCTTACGCAGTATTCAAAGCAGTAAAGCATTTCAGGCCTTATATATTAAAGAATCGAACCAAGGTAATAGTTCCTTACCCAGCCGTAAGATCTCTTCTTATACAAAAGGAATTAGGAGAAAGAAGAGGTAACTGGGTAACAGCTCTTCAAGAATACAACCTTGAATTCAAGCCAGCCTCTACAGTTAAAGGTCAAGGGTTGTGTAAATTGATGACTAAAAGTGGGAAAAATGAAGAACAAGCCTGGGGGGATGAGGTCGAATTACATGTAATGGATGTATGTCCTTTATTTACAGCTCCCGAGTCTTGGTATAGAGACCTTGTGCATTACTTGTAGGCAGGGTTGTTACCTGAACATTGGAATTCCAAGCAAAGAAGAGCGCTACGTCTTAAGTCAGCGTCTTATCAAATTGTGGAAGGGATATTGTTCAGAAAGAATTATGACAGAGTTCTTCTCAGATGCCTAGAAAAGGAAGATGCGAAGAAAGTAATGACAGAGTTGCATGACGGGCCTGCTGGGGGACATTATTCAGGAGACACTACAGCCCACAAAATCCTCAGGGCAGGTTATTATTGGCCTACACTCTTCAAAGATGCACATGCACATGTCAAGAGATGTGACATCTGCCAAAGGTGTGGTGGGAGACAACCTAAAGCAGCAGCACCCCTAAATCCTGTGATGATCATGGAACCATTCGAGCAATGGGGGTTGGATATTGTTGGAGAAATAAAACCGAATTCTTCTCTCCAACACAAATACATTCTGACTGCGACTGATTATTTCACTCGCTGCGTCGAAGCTGTCCCGCTGCGCAAGATTAATGAAGACGAGGTCATCAGCTTCCTGCAAGACCACATCATGACCAGGTTTGGAGTTCCAGTTTCGTTAGTATTTGATAATGCTAAGTACTTTTCATCTATTAAATTGACTGCTTTTGCTCATGATAAAGGGATTAAATTGCATTATTCTGCTAATTACTATCCACAAGGAAATGGCCTGGCTGAATCCTCTAACAAAAATTTGGTTAGAATTTTAAAAAAGACTGTGGTAGAAAACCAGAGGAGTTGGCACTCAGCATTACCAAATGCCCTTTGGGATGATAGAGTCACCCCCAAGTCTGCAATTGGAGTGTCTCCTTATACCCTTGTCTATGGAAAAGAAGCCATTCTTCCTCCCAACATCATGCTACCATCTTCCATACTAGCTCAAGAGTCTAGAGGGTCCGATGATGAAGTTTTACAGATGAGAATATATAATCTCCTGAAAGCAGAAGAGGCTAGATCTAAAGCCAAAGAACGCTTTAAACAACAACAAGAGTCAGTTAAGAGATGGTTTGACAAGCATAAAGCTGGGACAAAAGACTTTGAAGTAGGAGACTTAGTCCTCAAATGGGACCACCCCCATGATGAGAAGGGAAAGCATACCAAATTTCAGCAGTTGTGGGTAGGCCCCTTTCAGATTGCAGCCAAGCTTGGTCCTTCTACTTACAAGTTGCAAGATTTGCAGGGGTGGGAGGAGAACCTACCGGTAAATGGTTTGGTTCTCAAGCCTTATTTTTCCTGAGTTGTTTGATTTCTTCTGTCTTGTGTATAAATAATCCATCTGGTAGTCTTTTGAGTCATGTTTTTCAGTTTTCTTTAGTTTGATTTTTCTTGTTTTCAATAAAGGGGACGAACCTGCGGTTGCATGGGGAACATCAGAATTTTTGGGAGTGATAAACAATTTAGTGATCAGACTGTGGGTTGCTGTTTATATTAAAGATTTTCTTCCAGCTTAGTCATTTTTTCGAATAATTCTATGTGCATTGAAGTCCTGCTTAATCCCTGTGTAATAAACCGGATTCAGAGAGTCTGGAACACTATGTTGGGGCTCCATCCACGTCACATTTAAATTGTTCTAAGGAGCGACAGCATAAGACCCATGGAAAGGAGAAAGGTGAACAATATGTTAAACATAAATGATCCCATGCCAAGAAACGAATGCCTAAAGGCAAATAAAGTGTAAAAACTCCTATGAAAGCATCATAAATCAAAGCAGGTGCTGAGTCATAAGTACTAAATTGCCAAAAGATCCTCTCCATCCGTGAGCTGAAACTTGAAGTACACCACTCACACAAAAGGACACTATGGGATAGAGGATCCTGAATTAAAATTCAGTAAGAAAGGTGTACAGGAGGACTCATATGAAAAGGGACAAAAGTCCAAAAGCAAAAAAAGTGTTGAAATGGCATGGGGACGAGGAACAAACGAATATTTCTGTTTACCATGTGCTACAATCCTGTGGTGTCCAAGCTGTCAGCTACCTAAAGACAAAGGTAATAATGAAACTCATTTTTTGGCCTCAACAGAGTTATCTAGACTTGAAAATCTTGGTTTCCACTCTCCCAAATTGGACTATTATCAACGATTGAAGGTACACACTTCCGGCATTCGAGAAATCTAGATAGCTGGAAGAATTCAATAGAATGCATTTGTTGTTAAACAGTCTGTCACTCAAAGATTAATCGCCCAGAGATCTAGGTTCACCAGGTAATCGCCAATTGTTGCAGCTGCAACTATTCTCCCCAAATTTCTTAAATTTTGGACCCCTCATCATGATTTTGCTTTGGTCATTGAATCCTTTGAGTTGTTGGTCTGTGTTTTAATGACTACAAAAGCTTAACTCTTGACCAAGGATCGAATTTCGATTGCGTTGGAATTCATGGTGAGTCGCAACTTTTAAGCTTGCTTTTGCTTGTTGATCAAACCAGTTGTCTTTGCTGTGGTCGCCGTTGCGGAAGTATGATAGAGTCTCTGTCCGATGTTGATTTGAAGAGCTATCCGAAACGCTTAAGTCATTTTTGTTAAATCGGCGGCTGATAGCCTTTTCCCGTCCGCCGTTGCGGCTCCCAAACTGTTTTTCCATTCGAAGTGTGAAAAGCTCCGACTGCCGATGCGTTTTAACCTGTTTTAGCCGTGTACCCGAAGCCGTTTCTCGTCTACCGTTGCGGATGGGAAAGCCTTTTGTCTTCCGAAACGTAAATCCGTCCGACTTCCGACGTGCATCACATGGCTCTAGCCTTCTCTTTTCCGCCGTTGCGGCTCTCAAAGTCTTTTGGCTTCCGAAGTACAAATCCGTTCGACTTCCGATTAAAGCCTCTCTTGCCCGCGTTTCGCTTGTCCATAAATTGTGCATTTTCCGCCGTTGCGGCTGGGAAAGCCTTTTGGCCTCCGATGTTATTTCCTTCCGACTGCCGACTTTAAGTTTTCCCGCCAATGAGTTTCCTGTTGACCATCGTAGGCTAGGTTTGTCAAGCCCACAGGTGGTGCGCCTTGCCATTTCCTTAGGGAATAGTCGTTTCAATTGGTAATATTTGCTGTTTTTGAATAATGCTTGTCGATTTGATTGCAGGCGGTTTTGAGGAGATCGGTCAATCTACCGTGGTGCGGAGAAAGACGGACCGTTTTGGCAGGAGTATAACTGAAACCAGGGGAATCGCCAGGAGGGCCAGGGGAGTAAAAGACGAAATCTGGAGCTATAAATGCGCGGACCCAAAAACTGATCAGTTACCCAGTGGTTCATGATTGCATACAGACAAGATAGAGGAATGTGAAACGTTTGGGACACTGAAAGATCATGCGTCTAGGGAAAACTGAAGCGTTTTGGGAGTTGTAGTTAAATATTTGAAAGTAGGACTTAGAAATGGCTTTTTCCCTGAAAAAATTTGTAAACTCTTTTGCTTGTAAGAGGAACTACTTCGTTTTACAGTCAGAAAGTGCAACTTTTGTCTGCCGGAGAGAGTGAAATGTGGAATGTATCAATGCAACTAAATGAATAAGGTTGAAGAGGAACTATTTCATTTTCAGCTGTGTTTCATTTACTGTGAGAGTATTTAACTTCCTGAACCTATGTTCTTGTTGAATGTTCTTCACTATCTATTGGGAGGTTTTCCACTGTGAGTAATAAATGTTGTTCATAAAATAATCGGCTATCTGGTTGTTTAAATATCTGTAATTGTTCGTGTGTCTTGAAAGAAGTGTCAGCCAACTGTAACTCTTCATAATGCATGTACACAATGTATTACTCACTTACAAATGACAATCCTGCTCCCTAGGGATAGTTTAGGTAGTTAGTTTATTTTCTTGTTGTATGTGATTTAGATGTTAGTGAGTCTAAGACGAGAGGTAAGAACCTGCGCATCACATTGTGACTGTTCCTTGCATCCTAATCACCCTGCATGGTTAAGTAGGCATATGCATCTTATACATAAGTCAAAAAATACAAAATTATACACGGTGGACCGGGCTGCAACCGGTAAAACCTTGTTTTGTTACTTTGACCTACGGTAGCCGGACCGCAAACCGGACGGATTCCCTATACCAAACAGTCAACGGGCTAGTTGGGAACATTGATTGGGGAGAATCCCTTACTATTGTCGCCTGCGAATTTCGAGGCCTCAACAGGTTGGATGTAGGCTTTCAACAGATCATAGATATGAGGATCCTCTAGGTTAATAGAATATTTAGGAAAGACGATGCCATAAGCAGGACCATCATGTAAAGGAGCGGTAAAACCGCCAATAATAGCATCAGCAAAGTTTCGATGACGAGTATCTACAGCAACACAAAGAGAAGATACAGGGAGGTAAGGTCGGACAAGCGGACCTAAACCAAGTTTTATTGCGCCTAGATGCACATAACGATAACCTTCTTTGATAGCCCAATCGATTTGTGATTTATCGATTAAGTTGATATGAACAGGCTCATCAGAATCAGTGAAAGAAACATCAATAGAAGAAACTTTAATTTGTGTAGCAGACTTATATTGCCACCAGTTTAACTTATAAACATCAGAAGGAAGTATTTTTGGTAACCGCCAATCCTCAGAAGGATTAAAATCTTGTATGTTGATTATAGAAGAATTAGACGAAGATGGTTCATTTAAAAAAGATGATCTTCTTTCTGCAAGACAGACTTCTGTATTATTATTAGACTGACAATCTAATGTAGCGAGCGAAACTGCATCCATTGAAGGGTCCATGACTAAAATAGGATTTTTAGCTCACGCTAGTCTTTGGTAAAACAAGGACTTACAACGCTTCACAATAGCTATGGCCTTTCCTCCGACAACCCAAAATTAAATCCCTCACTCCCTACAATTTACTCAGTTGTCATTTCCACAGCCTACATGAAACAACTTTACTAGATTGAAAGTAGAAAACACAGAATAAGCTATTTTACAGCAGATTTCGAAGATATAAAACAATGAACTTACGGAAATTCTTCGAGCTTCTGGCTTTGATAACATCAAGCTTGCTAACTGGAGAAATATGCAACAGAAGATGACTGCACAGAACCTTGATGACATGGCCTTTGATCTCCTTGTTCTTAAAAAGATGGTAGTAGAAGAAAAAGAAAATATTTCCCTAGTTGAGACTAAGCTAGGTTTGTTAGATCATCTCTTGAAAGATTCTGCAGAGATGAAAGAAGCAGTTGAAAAGGCTGCAGATAAAACTGAAAGAAGATTGGCCAAGTTAGAAGAGATTTTGACCCAAACTCAAGAGCTTAAAAATAAAGTCTCAGGTGTCAATCCCTCAGTCTTTACCTTAGCATCACAAGGTCATAAAAGAAAAGAAACTCCAAAGAAAGAAAATAAGCATCATCATAGTGTTTCTTTTAGCATGCTAAGTATTTCAGAGAATGAGAAGCCATAATTTAATTTTGGAAGAGATGAAGAGGAATGTAATGAAATCAAGGAATGGATTGGCCACTTTAAATCTTTTCCTCCTGCCTTGGATACTAAATATTTGAATATGATGTATGTCCATGATAGGGCAGAATCTCCATCCATCCATAATCCACCTCCTCGTGAAAATACCTTTGACCTCCAGATACCCGAAGCATCGAAAGCCCAAACCCCAGATTCCAATTTGGAATCAACACCACGAACAATCTGTTGTCCCAAATGCCTGACCAACCTGTCTTAAATATCCAGTGTCAATCCCGTAATGATATTAAGACTGCGATACAAATGTTAGGACAATGGACCCTTTACAAAAGAACTCAATATAATACCCTTTCAGGTCAACAACTGGCTGGACAAATAATCGCAGGTCTTTCAGGACACGCTAATGAGTGGTGGAAATGGCTCCCACAAGCAACCAAAAATGAAATGCTCTCTGCTAAGGATGCTAATCAGAAGATACACAAAGCATTGGGTAAAGAGTTCTATGGACCCAATGAAAGAGAAGATTATGAACATCTTGCTTCTCTATTTATGTCAGCCCGACTCTGTGATCTTGCATAGAGTGAAGAATATTTCTGTTATATGCAACAACTCTTGATTTCCTCAGTGTTACCGACTAGGCTGCACCTAGTCGGTACTTTCAGTGAGCCGCCAGTGATGAACAAGATACTTGTTCATATTTAGAGTTCAGAAGTCCTTTCAGGTCTCCATGATCGTTTTATTTTTTGTAACACATGTTCATACCCCCTTGGGGAAATTGTAAAAAATGTCCTAGCATTTAATTTTTTATAAAAGGCTTGGCTTCCCAGACTTGAGCATCAACCTGACTAGCTCAGAGTGTTTTTTCCCTTGGTTATTATTGGTTGTTGAACAAACGACTAATAATTTTTGAGTTTTTCACTCACACCTCCAAAGCTGGGGTAGTCATCTTGGTGTTTCGGCCTAGGGAGGTTATTAGAGCCTTCGTGTCGGTGTTTTTCACCATGCTAGGCATTCAAATTGAGTCGTATGGACATGTACTAGGTCCCCCTAGAGTTTCGTCAATTTCCGCAAAGAATAATTTTTTTCGTTTTTTTTTTGCCATTTTTTAATGGTTTAATTAAAAAACTTCAGATTGTAATAAAAGTCAGAGACGGAGTCCGTTTCTGACGTGGGGACACTCGTTTTCACACCCGGAACGTCCACTTTACCCATGGGGCCACTTTCTACATCAGTCGGGCAGCCGAAAAAAACCACGTAAGGCATTATTTGGGCTAGAAGTGCATGAAAGTGGCTTTTAAATTTTAAACTATGACAAAATGACACTATAGTCAAAGGTTAAAAAGCCAATTCATTATTAAAATATTGGTGAATGGATGACTTGGCATAGTGGTCCCCTTGGTCACGATTCCTAAGGAGGAAGGCGTCAAATTAATTGTGGTTGTTATATTATTTCCTTAAACAAAGTTTGGAGGTGACGCCTATGTCCAATTCACCTCTTCGCCGCGTCACTCAATGTATGGCCCATGCCTTGCCCTTTTGGTGGTTTGATTGGCTGAGTATTAACAACGTGGAGGGATTGGAAAATTAATTCTAAGTCATTCAAAGGTATGCATATGCCCACATGAAGATTGCACGCACCACTCCAAATGTTGACGTGGTAGGTTGAATTGGTATATGTGGCAACTCGCACTTGGGCTCGACACCGTGACTTGAGAGATGTTGGAGAGGTGGCACCTCCTCTGAAGTGATCTTTCAAATAAAATCAAATCGCGTCCATAAGCGCCAACAAAGACTGCGACTTATCCTCAGTTCACGCCAACTCCATCTCTAGTTCTGGACGCACCCCCTGGTTTGGCAAATTTTATAAAAGCTGGTCTCTTCTCCTTTGTTCATCATCAAAGGTGGAACCTCTACTTGTAATCTTGTAAATTTTTCTTGAAGTATTGTGAATAAAAGGCTTTGGAGGCAATTTCTGTGTGGGATCTATGGATGTTTGGATAGAGTTTACTCTACATTTGTGAGGTAACCTGTATTTGTTTTCATGCTTGCATATGTTTGGGATTAACTTGCTTTCGGAAGGAAATGGTATTTTTGTAGAGATAAAAGGTAATTCTTGTTAGGGTACTGTTTTATTGCAAGTCGAGGAAGACTATTTGATATATGTATGATTTCATGCTTGGATCTACATTGTTGTTGTAGTCTCTTTCGGTTTACACAGGTATTTTTAATCCCCATTGCTAGTGTTGATAATCTTTTACAGGAAGCTAAAGCTGAAGTATTGATGAGCGAATGTGCTCTACCTTTCCTTCAGTAAAATTGGAAAATAAGCTTTATCCCTCTGATCTTACCAAGGAGGCGTTTTCTGTCCTTTATTGCTTGCTCTCACCAGGGTTCTTTAACTTTTGATCCACAAATTTCTTAAAATTTTATTTCAGTTCCAAATGTTTCCATATTAGATCTAGCATCTAAAGTCACATCAAAGGTAGATCTGATGTCTAAAAGTTTCTATTTCTAGTCTGCTTCAAGGGTACATTTAAAATTCTAGATCTAGTTACTTTTCCCTTTTTCCGCAAGTTAAAAAATTTGAAAATTAAAAAAGCTTGTTGAAAGAGTTTATATGCATTTTAAAGTTTGATCTAGCAATTTGTGCTTGAGATTTGCTTGCCATTCTTCTCAAGAGGCAAGCAAAGATCCTAAGAAGGCAAGCTTTCTAGCTTACCTCACTTAGTTGTTTCCTTGTTTTTATAATCAGTTGTTACTTAGATTTTTTTTGTAAATTTTTGCATGCTGCCCAAAGACACTTCCAAAGTGTTTTTGGGCATCTTTCAATGACATATGCTTGCTGGTTTTTAGCAGGCCCATCAAAAAAGAGAAGGAAACTTTGCCCGAAATCAGCTTTTTTCGAACATCCGGAGCTCCCAGGAGGCCTTCCCCTTAGCTGGGCCTATTTCCTTTGCATGTTGTAAGCCTTTGGATCCCAGATAACAAGGAACAAAGAGCATTCTTTGCTGAATCATTGTAACCGACTAATAAAAAATAAGTTTGAGTAGGCTCAGTAGAGCCCGGTCCCCATCCCCCTTGGGGGATTTGTGTCGGTGTCCTTTTCTGTTTTCTTATATGCTGGTAGCATAGTTGTCATTTTTTATTATTATCATTTCATGTTGTGTTTAAGAGTAACCTGAATACTTACCCATTGCGCTATACCGAAGTACCATAAGGGAAAATATTTGAGCAGTGTAGTAATTAAAAAACAAAAAACAATTTACTGCTAAGTTAAAATAAACCCCCTCGCTTTCCCGAGTACAGGTTCGTGGATAAGGGCTTGCCCGAGTACTGAATTTGGAAAGATACTGCAGGGTTTTATCTTTTTTCTAAATCAGAAAACTTGTTCTAATTAAAATAAACCAAGACTCCTTCCCCGTATGCTCTACACCGCTGCAGCTTGTCTGATCAGTTGGCTGTATCAGAAAGGGATACGAGTTACTAGATCTAATAGGAAAATACATACAATTAATTTTCTTGAGAACTCGGGAGGTTGCAAAGAGTAATCACTACAGATTCAGGGTGCTACTCTAAGCAGGTCTATCCTCGCCCTGTTGGACACTTGGTATTACTGCTTTAGCACTCAGTTCGAAGGGACTTGACTTGTTGGGCCAAACCCACAATTTACCCATTCCTTAATCAATTCATTTAATAGTTTAAAATTTACCAACCGAGACACTGCAATACTTTCACTGAGACTACACTAGCAACCCACTTTTGTAAGCACTTTTTTCATTTTGGCACTGGTCTTTTCTGTTCCTTTTTTGCATAAGTTAATCTCGCAATGTGTCATTGAATTTGGTGTATCTAATTTGAATTAAGGTGTTGCTAAGGTTAAATTGTGTTGGAAGTAATTGGTAATTTCTTAAATTCATCCATTCCATATTAAAACTCCTAGAATTAACTACTTCTCTCGTAGAGTAAAAACCTTAGATTTTACTTTTCATTAGGGTCCACCCCCCTTGGCTTCGCTAGGAGTTGGCCTAGACGGAGGAGCTGAGTATCAGGTGACAGCACTTGGCTCGAGCTTGCCCCCAAGGTCGCACCCAGTGGCTTGAATATTTCTACCACGTTACCCGAGGTGCGAATTAGGCGGCAACATTTTGGCGCCGTTGCCGAGGATAAATCTTTCTATTCCCGGAATACGAGTTTTTTGAGTTTTCATTCTTGTTTTCGCTTTGTTTGATGAATTTTGTAGTTTAATCAACTTACTCAAGTCATCTGGCGACTCCACTACCTTTAATTTTACCAAGGTGTTCTACAAGAAGAAACTCTGAAGGCTTGCTTCAGTTCATTCCTGAGCCTGAAAAGGTTTACCATAGGAGGAAAAGCAAGCTAGCTTCTCGTAAGATCCTTGACGATCTTTCATCTGAGTCAACCTTAGGTATTCACCTTTTATTTGTTGATACTTCTCAATCAAATAATTCACACAGTACCATGGGTACTTTATTTAAACCTCTGGATTATTCTGCCGTAATTGGGTAGCCTCATAACATCCCAGATAAAGCCATTGAGAAGGTTCCATCTTTTTATGGAAACGATGCTATAACTGCTAAGTCCCATTTGTTGGATTTTTCGCAGTGTTACAATAAATGGTGTCACAATGTCAACCATGAAGATGTAAAGATGAGGTTGTTTGCCTTATCTCTTGAGGCTGATGCCTTTGAATGGTTCACCTCCCTGGATGACGATGGTATCAAGACCTTCCAGGAATTTGAAACTGCTTTCAATAAAAGATGGGGGGATAAAAAAGAGAAGAGGCACCTTTTGACTGCCTTAACAAACACTAAAAAGAAGGAAAATGAAACCATAGAAGAGTTCAATAAAAATTTCAGAGATATGGTGGGCAGATGTCCGGCTGATATTAAACCATCAGATACCTCAATTCTCATATATTACACAGAAGCATTCGAGGGAGAAATGAGGTACCAACTTAGAGACAAAGAACCTGACAACCTGAAGAAAGCCATGGAAATAGCTGAGAATATTGACAGAAACATGCAATCTACAGGAAAGTCTAACATTCCAGGATTTGTTAGAGGCACCACTTCGTCTGCCAAAACTCAGGATGCCAGAGGAAAAACAGTAGAGCCTGAAGGAAAAGATGAAGGCAAGGAATCAATGAAAGAAGTAGCTGACATGATGAAACAAATGATGATAAATTGTACTTCTCAGATGAATGCTATGCAAAATAGGATAAAGAACATGGAAAAAGCACAGGTTTCTCAAAATCATAAAAATTTCCAGCCTAGACAAAACCGGGAATGGAAAAAGAAGTATCCTCCTTATGAGCAGAGACCTCCAAATCAACTTGAAACAAACAACATGGTGAATGATGAGGTTCCTCCCTATTGTCGGCCTTGTGATGAACTTCATGAAGAATCTACTTGTCCAAAATTTTGCTACATTATGGAACAAGAACAAATTGAAATGAATAACTTTGTAGGACATTCTAGAGGTCATGACTATATAAACAATGTAGGGCAGGTTCATCATATTTCAAAAGAAAATGGAAGCAAGCCAAGGACTACAGTCAGGAAAAGGATAATGCTACTAAGATTTTTGGTGAAAAGCCTTCACCTGAGCAGATTATGGAAAGGTAGAAAGGGGTGGTTTATCAGAAGAAGAAAAACATGATCCCAACCAAGTCAAGTCAGCATATGCCAAAGGTAAAAACTCCTCCCCCTCTAGATCTAAACATTGATTTGGGTAATTGGTTGTCAAGTGCTAAGATTTCTGTCCCTGTAATTGAGATCCACAAAATTCCAAGTCAAAGAGATATATTTATGAAAACCTTAGTAGAACCTAAGGAAAATATAGTTGAAAAATATGAGGAAACAACTCTTGAGAAGCCTAAAGAGAAACTGGTCAACTCAAAAGAAAATGAGAAGGATAAACCTAAAGAAATTTTTTCCAAGAAGTTGAGTAACTTCAATGAAGATGTTCCCATTATCTTACATAGTAGGGATCCTAATAAAGAAGATCATCCTGCCTTCTACATTTCTTTGATCGCAAAGAACAAATTGTTGCACAATTGAATGCTTGATTCAGGTGCGTCATCAAACATCATGACTAGAAAAGTCATGGAACAAATGTGCTTAACTATCTCAAGGCCTTACCAGAATGTATGCGCCATGGATTCAAGAGAGATCGATGTCGTGGGTATAATTCTAAATTTTCCAGTCAAATTAGCAGCATACCCTAACATAGGTGTAACCATGGACATAGTAGTCATAGATGTTCTTGACAGATGGGGAATGTTGTTGTTGAGAAAATGGGCTGCATCTTTGGGAGGATCTATTCAAATGGACTGGACTTATGCCATGATTCCTGCTTCTGAAGATGCACATGTCAAGTTATATAGAGAAAAGGAAAGAAAGTACCATGTGGAAGATCCTGATGAGCCAGATAATGAGTATATTTGTGAGACAGATAACCTGGGAAACCATGCTATCTATGCCAATTATCTTATACCCATCAGAGAAAAGGCTAATGATGAGGAGTATGATGAGCTATGGAGAATGATTTTGGATGGAGCCTTTTCCAAAACTGGAAAAGGAGCCGGTATAGTCTTAACTTCACCTTCAAACAAGAAATTCAATTTTGCTTACAGACTTGAATTTGATGCTTCCAATAATGTGGCGGAGTATGAAGCACTAGTCTTAGGACTTGAGATTGCTAAATATATGGGTATCAGAATGTTAAGTATCAAAGGTGATTCAGATCTAATTATTTCCCAAGTTAAGAAAACTTTTGCATGTAAAAGTGAAAGGCTTAAAAAGTATCGAAATATAGTTTGGGCCATCATGGGGTATTTCAGTGCATTAGACCTTATAGCGGTTCTCCGCGCAGAAAATAGTGAGGCAGATAGACTTGCAGTTGCAGCTTTGACATTAGAGTTCACAGAGGATTTGGTAAAAGGAGATGGAAAATTTGAAATAAATTTCAGGCCTTCAATCCCCGATAACCTTGATCATTTGCAAGTCTTTCAAGATGACGCTCAGATCATAAGGTTTATTAACAATATGCATGAATTTGCCGACTGTCAAATCAACTATCAGGATGAGCAAAGTTCTCATGTTGAACAAGAGGATCAGCCAAGAAACCCTATTCCCATGAATGTTATTGAATGGGAGCACACTTTTGATAGACATGACAGATACAAAAAGAAAGAAGCAAGAAAGTTGGATGATTACATAGAAATAAACATTGGTACTGATGAAGAACCAAGAAATATAAAAATTGGAAAAGGTACTTCTAATAAAGAAATAAAAGATTTAATAGAGTTAGTAAAGGAGTACAGAGATGTGTTTGCTTTTACATATGATGAGTTAAAAGCCTATCGGGATGACGTATTCCAA
>LPNX010520760.1:224452-261449 GCA_001517045.1 Pseudotsuga menziesii | reverse complement strand
CATTATACCTTGATTGATGATGAAATACATTACCTATATGCCCAGCTGGTTACTTTGCTATTTTGAGATTTTGAGTGCATGCGTGACTATCTCTATTGGCATATCGCGCATATGCGCGAGTGTTATGTTTAGCAGGTCGTGCATACATCTATGCGCGGGTTGCTCTTGTACAGAGTCGCGCATGATGCGCGGGTTGCTTTACTACAGACCCGCGCATAGTTTCCTCGAAATTGGTTTTTAAAAACACGAGTTAATGGGAGATTAGTTGTTTCATTTACCTTAATCCCATTAACTGCTATAACCTCCCTAACCTTCGAGAACTGCCTCATTTCCTTCAGATAAAGAGAGGCCTTGGGGAGGGTGTTGGATATTCATACTCGGAGAGCAAAGTTATGCTGGTGGATTTTCTACAGAACCTTTGGAGCAGAGAAACTCAGAGTCCTTTGTTGACAGAGGAGTCCCTTGTTCAGACATTGGGTTGTAACCTAAACTCCCTCTATTATTGTTAATAAAGCAGATTACTTCTTCCATATTGTGTTTCATGTGTTGTGGCTTGGTAAATGTTTATATTTCATTATAATATGTGATTTGCCTAACCTGCATCTTTATATATGAATCATACTGTATATTGGAAGAACCTTTGTTAACAGGTTGAAGGAGGAATTATCCTGGAGATTGTAGGAGTGAAGCAAAGAGGAAGGAGTTAGCTTGGATCAACCTTCGTTTATTACAAGTAAGTTCCTGCTACTTCCCTATTTCCTATTTGTGCTTTTATAATCAAATTGTTTGCAAGGTCATAGTATGTTGGTAACCCCCAGACCTAGGTTATTAGGTGAATTATCCATTACAACAAACCCTTACATCTGACCATGGAAGGAACCAATCCTCTCACCATATCATAATGGCTCACAGACTCATCACTTCCCCTCGGAGGGAACCTCGATCTGGAGAACACCAAGCTTCTCCCCGAAGTACTCAAACTTCACTCTGGCCAATGCCTTAGTCAACACATTAGCTATATGTTCATCCGTCGCAACATACCGGAGCTTCACTACTCCTCTTTGCACCATATCCCTGATATAGTGATATTTGATCTTGATATGCTTTGACTTGTCATGGAACATTGGGTTCTTTGACAACTTCACACAACTCTGGTTGTCACAATATATACAAGTAGCATCCAAATGGAGATCAAATAAATCAGACAGTAGCTTCCTCAACCATACTGCCTCACAACTAGCTGAACATGCTACGACATACTCTGCTTCAACTGTACTTAGTGCCACGCAAGACTATTTCCTGCTAAACCAAGAGATCACTCCTGATCCCATACTGAAGTAACACCTTGAGGTGCTCTTTCTATCGATGGCACTGCCTGCCCAATCTGAATCAACATAACCTTCCAGGTTAATCTTTTGATTAGCCTTATACTTGAGCCCATAATCAACTGTACCCTTCAGGTACCGCAGAATATGCTTTGCAGCAATCAAGTGAACATGTCTCAGATCTGTCAGGAACCGGCTTAAGGTGTTCATAGCAAAGCAAATATCTGGTCTTGTATTCATCAGGTACATCAAGGACCCAATCATCTGATGATACATTGTAGCATCAACTGACTCTGATGAACCGTTGCTCAATAGCTTTAGGTTCGATGCCATAGGTGTGGTCATGGACTTGCAATCTATCATCCTGAATCTCTTCAAGATCTCTATCATATACTTCCCTTGTCCCAGGGAAATTCCATCTGCATTCTGCCACACCTCCATGGATAGAAAATAGTGCTTCTTCCCCAAGTCCTTCATTTTGAACTTGGTAGCAAGCTTCCTCTTCGTATCAGAAATCAACCCATCCATACCTGTCACAAACAAACCATATACATACAGTAGGAGTATCACTAGGTTACCATCTTCAACCTTGTAGTAAAGGTTGGAATCTGCTTTACTCTTGGTAAAGCCCAAACCGGATAGAAAGCTGTCAATTCTACCGTACCATGTCTTGGGTGCCTGTTTCAAACCGTACAGGTCTTTCTTCAATTTACACACACGAGTCTCCTTGTCATGTGTCTCAAAACCGAGTGGCTGCTCCACATACACTTCCTCTTCCAATACACCATTCAAGAAAGCATACTTGACATCCATTAGGTGTATCTGCCAGAGCAAGTACTGATCTGATGGAAGTGTATCTGGCTACAGGTGCAAAAGTTTCTTCATAATCTATTCCTTCTTTCTGGGAGAATCCACGAGCCACAAATCTTGCTTTATATTTTTCTATGTTGCCGTCTGTAGCATGCTTGATCTTGTAGATCCATTTGGAAGTTACAATCGACTTCACCTTTGGTCTAGGGACAACATCCCAGACATCATTCTTCATGATCGATTGATACTCTTCGATCATAGCATCCTTCCATTCTTTCCTTTCTACCGCTTCTTCATAGTTGGAAGGTTCTTTATCGATGAAGTCACATAACAAGGCTACATACCCGGAGCAGGGCCTGGTCCTTTTTCTCTCTCTGTGATTTTTTTTCTGGAGCCCCATATCTTTCTGCACCTTGGATAGCTTCTCATACCCAAGCAGGTTTCCTCTTGTGAGCATTCTTCTCCTGAGGTGGATCTACAGGTTCTTGAGGTTCTTCTAATTCTCGATCTTCTTCTTGAATTTCTTCGTTCATGGTTGTTTCATGAATTATGGGTGCTTCTGTTTCTTCAGGATCTTCAGCGGGTCTCATTCTGGATTTGTTGTAAGCCGAGTCTTCATCAAATGTTACATCCTTACTGATGTCGATCTTCTTGAATCATGGGAAGTATATTCTGTAAGCCTTCGAGCTTTAAGAGTATCCCACAAATATACCCTTCTTTCTTGAAGGATCTAACTTTGTCCTCTTTTTTTTCGGAATGTGTATGTACACTGGACAACTGAATATTCTGAGATGGATGACTTCTGGTTTCTTGCCAGAAAAGACTTCTTCAGGTGTCTTGTTCTCGAGTACTCTGTCTGGAGTACGGTTCTGTACATACACCGTTGTTCTAGTAGCTTCTGCCCATAGATGCATGGGAAGATATTGATCATGAAGCATTGCTCTTGCAGCTTCCATGATCATTCTATCCTTTTTTTCTGCAACCCCATTCTGTTGTGGATTATATGGAGTGGATAACTCCCTCTTAATCCCTGACTCTTTGCATAATTCTTTGAATTCATTTGATGTGAATTCTCCGCCATTATCTGATCGAAAGGTCTTGATCTTCTTTTTAGTGTGGTTCTCGATCAAGGATTTGAATTCCTTGAACTTGTTGAATACTTCATCTTTGTTCTTCAAGAAGTATATCCATGTCTTCCTAGAAAAATCATCAATAAAAGATACATAGTATACATACCCGCTTAATGAACTGGATGACATTGGGCCGCATACATCAGAGTGAATGATTTCCAAGATTCCTTTTTCCTTGCTCTCGCTGCTTGGAAATGTCTTCTTTGTGTTCTTTCCTTTTGCACATCCTTTGAAGACACCGTCATGCTTTGCCTGAATTTCTGGAAGTCCTTCAACAACTTTGCTTGCAAGTGGTAGTGCTCTTTAGTGCACATGTACAATCCTTCTATGTCAAAGTTCGTTTGGTTCTACCGAGTCATGGATCAAGGCTTGTTCTGGATGGCCCTTCAATTTGTATAGACCTCCCTCTTGTTCCCCAATTACTACTGCATCATCAATAGTCTTCCCCTTTGGCCACATCAGAACTTGGCCATCTACAAATGCAACCCTCATTCCTTTTGCATCTAATGTAGATATGGAGAGAAGGTTCTTCTTTAGTCCTGGTACGAACAATACTTCCTTCATTGTTATAGACTTTCCAGAGTCTAGCTTATAGGAGGATTCCCAACTACCTTTTATTGGATACTGGTAGTCATCTCCAAGCTTCACCTTGTGGGGTGATTCATGTTTTGATAGTTTCACAAAGGATTCTTTGAATCCTGTCATATGTTTGGAATCCCCACTGTCTATAAGCCAATCATTGCTTCCATGTATGATGTTTCCCGTGAGAGCGGAAATCAAAACATATTCTTCATCACTTGAAGAATAATCACTTTCTTGCTTGATTCTCTTTCTGGAGGGTTCATCATCTTCTGTAGCATGAGCATGATGTCTTCTCTTGTTTCCCTTCTTCTTGTGAGAGATATTTGGGTTCTTAGGACATTCTTTAGCATAGTGTCCTTTTTCATCACATACGAAGAATCTGAATTTGGGTCGATTCTTATTAAATTTATTAGGATGAGAATTCTTACCTCTGTGATGATTTGTTTTGCTCTTCTTGGATTGTATTGTGAGAGCTTGATCTTCACTTCCCATATTTTCTTCGTGAGCTGCTATTCGAGCTTCTTCTTGAGAGCATTCTTCCCATAGTCTGTTGAAGTTGACTAGCTTCTTTCTGGCATAGATCCCTTGAATGAAAGAATCCCATGTTCTAGGGAGACCATTCAAGGTGGTCATTACAATCTCTACATTCTCCACTTCTTCATCCACTGCTTCAAGTTGTTCTTCGATATGGGAGACCCTTGTGAAGTATGACTGTATGGTCTCCGTATTCTGGATCTTCACATTCTTCAACTAGTTCCTCAAGGTCATATTCCGGTTTATATTCTTTCCTTCAAACAGTTGGTTAGGGCATCAAACATAGCTTTAGGTGTCTTTAGGGAGGACACATGTGGTATAAGGTGATCCTTGATTGAATTAGGAATAATCCTCTTAGCCATGACCAATTTCTTCTTGTGTAAGGCCTTAGCCTAATCTCCCTCTGGAACTGGAACCTCCTCATTGATGTAGGAGTCCAACTCATTCTCTTCCAGGACCAGGGAGATCCTATACTTTAGGCTTGGAAGTTATCAACTCCCTCAAGCTTTTCATCAAGCTTGGTATGATGTGACATCTTAAATGAGAACCTCAAATGGAAATACAAAAGATTTAGATCTTAGCAGGTTAATATGTCGGATCTGGATCTGGAATTGAATTTCTGTAGAGCTAATTCAAGAGCAGATTAGGGTTTGACTTTCCCAGAGTTCTGTCCAACCAAAAGCTTTGATGTTGATCTCTAAACTTCGATTTTGAGGGGGAGATCAATCCAGGCCTAGGATCACTCAAAAATTCCACTTCTATGGAAAGCCCTAATTTTCGATAGTAGTGTCGAGTCAAAAACTGAAAAATACTTAGAATCGGATTCTGCTTCAATAGAAAGATGCGCCCTAGAGAGGAGAGTCAGTCCAACCCTCTTTTGCTGAAAATCTGTGCAGAGAGATCCAAAAAGTAGGAAGCCCTAGTTTCCGCAGCTGCATAGTGTCTTCTTCTCAGGTTAGCTCTGATACCATGTTATATTTTTATCATTTAAGCTAACATTGTCTTAGGATCTTTAACTGAGAGAATAACAAGCACAACAATCAAACATAAGAGACAATGAACACAAAGTTTTTCCTCGGGGAAACCATAAAGGAGAAAACCCCGCAACTTCCTTAGAGATAGAATTAGCACCAAAAGTAAAACCCCAAAACAGTAAGATGATCTCCCGATAGCAGTAGTCTCTCTCTCTCTCTCTCTCTCTCTCTTGTCCTAGCAACTTCTTCTCTCTTAGTTATGCACTAGAACTGAATGTGAGTGAATGTGTGATAAATAGAGAGGCTCACTCTCTATTTATATTAATTCCTGACTTGACAATAACTCACCAGGGCCGACTTCTCTAGGAGAGTCTAATAACCCTAGGGACCCACAACTGTGGGGACTTTAACCCTTAATCAATAGGAGGGTTAACCACAATGACTTCACATGACTTGTTTACATTATAGAATCTCCCGATCGGAACATCGGGGCATGACATGACTCAATTACATTACAAACACTTCCTGGAATAAACATCGGGGTACAATACATAAGATATACAAGTGAATACATTCCGAAGTTACAATTACAACAACATCTCAAACCACCAATTATTTTTAAAATGGAAGGTGGAGGAGAAATGGAAGCTCAGGTTAAGGAGTTTATTAAACTAGAAGAAATATTTGAGGACATGGATGGTGACGTTTTTTACACTATATTATCTTTTGGTTCGGTTCATGAACTGAAGAACAAACTTAAACCTTAGAAACACAAGGAATAGATGTACACGACATTCATAAGACTATATCCACCATTTTGTCCAGATAAAATCCTGAATTTTCTAGACTTTGTTGCTTGGTGTGTGGCCAATTATTCTCAGTCAAAGTGAGTTATTATGGACTCCAGCTAGTCAAAAATCCTTTGCCCCATAAATTTCCTGATTATTAAAGATTCATTAGAGGTTCCAAAATCATTTTCCCAAAACCTTAAATATTTCATGGAAGAAAATGTAATTGAGTTATACAGACATGCTTTTGCAAAAGTAAAATAACCCTTCCTTTTAAAAATCCTTAAACGTGATGTCTTGGTTGAAAATGTACCTTTCCCCCTAGATATTGACCTATTCAATGAACAATCCCAATGTGTTTTTCTCGGTTATGTCTGTTTTTAGGGTTGGATAGTGATAGTTTTGTGCCTAAAACTTTATTAAGTTTATTTTTTAGGTTGAGCTTGCATCAGTTGGAGTCTAATCCTAATAGTATTTATGTCTTAAATTTGATGTATTCCTAGCTGGAAATATTCATCTACAACTAGTGAATTTCCACATGACCAGACACTTCAAGAACCAGTCATATTTGGTCATAATGTTTGTTTGTTTCAATGAACAAAATCTACAGTTTCCAGACAAGGTCTCAACCTCTGAAATCAGAAATTATGTCATAAGGGTACAAAGTTATTTTTCAAGCAAACCTTCCCAGAGTTCTACTAGAGATGGAAGAAGTGTGACAGTTTATCCAAGATAGAAGAATCAATGAATTGTTTCTTTTAAAGAAACATGCTATCATAAGGGTCTATGTTTTTTTCCATGATGTTAGAATAATCAAAACCCATTCCCATGGTTATGATATAAAATTTAACCATTTTGGTTAAATTCCTAGGTCCTCCTCTAGCTAGTTGGCATCCACTTACGTTTTTGTGGTCAAACTTTCCTAAACTACCTCTAGGAGCACTATCAAAATATTATGGATAAGATTCTGACAACCCATCATAATGTCTAGTTTAGTAAGTGCGCATTCCTGCCTTATCCATAGTTTCATGCTTTTTTCAATAGCTTTTAAGGCAAAAGGTGAAAGCTAGTTTTAAGGCAATTACCTTGTTTTTGACACAACTCACCCTCCTTCTTTTTCTCTCATGAAAGCATGAGTTTGTCCACTTTTCTTCACTTATCAACTGATACATCTCATTCATCCTATTCATGACCTTCTTGACCGATTAGGAAAGTGTTTTATGCACCTATGGGGGATTTTGACTAGATTAGTAAGCCTGCTTTTGTGCTGATTTGAATGGAATATTCATGCATTTGAATCTTTGATGTAATTATATATTTGGACAACCTATTTTGACATAATGTTGGCTAATGTAAAATTATTCAATAGAAGTTTGTGTTATGCACCATATATAATCTCCATTTTTTTAGTGAATCTATGCATGCTTTTCAAGCAATTTTGTGAGTTCAATTGATCTAAGCTTGTGATTAATTTCCACACATGAGCCTTATATCTTTCCTGCATTTTTGACACCAATATTTTTTGCCCTATATTTCGTCAAACATAAGCTCATTGTGGAGAATGAACATTTTTTAAATTTCAGGAAAGCCTCAGAGATTAAGTTTCCATTAAAAGTGGGTCCTTTCATTGTGAAGAATAAATTTGCTCTCCCAATGATTAAAGCATTGTTGTAAGACATGAACTTTGTGAAAGCATCAAAGATCAATTATGATCCTCATCACATTATATCACAAAGGAGACATAAGAATAAGAATAAGGCCTTTGATCACCAGGAAATAGAAGGATTGGATGAAAGAGCCAATTTGATGGAATACCAATCAAGTGTAGAGAGTTCAGAAAGTTTGCAGTTAAACCCCTATGCCTTAATGAAATATGTAGCCATGTTGGTACCAAACCCCAGTAAAGATGAAATTACTAGTAAAACAAGATTTTCAGAAACAATTGAAATTGAAGATGAAGATCAAGACTCCACAAAAATACCTAGACTTGATTCAGGTAAAGAGTTGGTTGAATTACAAGGAAAGAATATAAAAAAAGGGAAAATTTCAAGGCCTAGTCATCCAAATTCAAGAATACAATTTTGCAGAGGCACGTGAGGTTGGTTCTAGTGATAAATACAAGTCTAGAAAGTATACTAAATATGGTCACGACAAGAAATATTCTTCTTAAAAAGTTTTAAATCTTTTTCCTAAAGTGAGAGATATATATGATAAATAGGTTTCACTAATAATTGTTAAATATCATGTAAAAAATACTTTGAACTTGCTAGTGGCCTTGTCACATACCCCAAATTGCAAAAACATTTTATGTTTTAATTTTATTATAAAGTTTGTAATTAATGACCAAGTGGGGTCAACGATAATTGCATTTAATCGCTGAATATTTTATTAATTAATAAATGAAAGATGAGACAACAACTTAAGGAGGCTGTTAAATGAGTGTTTTATTGGCCACTTGGTGGAATAGGTTGGGTTGCGAGTAGATTGACACTTGGCAGCATCCTCAAACTACTTCTAGCTGTTGCAGGAGGAAACTTCCCTATTTTGGTGGCCATGTTCCCCAAGAAAGTGAAACAAGAGCAGGTGGCTCATTAAGTGAAAACTGACCCAAAAGACCTAGGCATGTTGATAAAAACTACCCATTGAATTCAGGTGAGGCTGATCATTCTTTACTTGTGAATTTTCTGAGTGAAATTTGGTGCATAAGAAATTCGACGAAGGGGAAAGGCATAAGTGTTTGAGTGAAAAGTGCTGATTTAATGAACTAGTGCAACTGTTTTGAGCTGAGTTCTTACTGCTACAGGAAGAAGGATTACTATTGATTACTCTGTGGAGTTGCAGAGGTTTATAAACCTATTCTCTCACCCAGTGCTTTCAACCAGGTGGACCAGTAGATAGGCTTAGGGGTCCTAAGATTTGCTATTCAACTATCTCCAGGAGTTGGTTGGGAGGAACGAGCTCCTTAAGTTGCTACCTCCTCTGCTATATTACCAGGTTCTATATGTTATTTCTAATTTCTCTATGCAAGTATAGAAATCTGGAATGTATAATTTAGGATTTGATACATCTATATGACTATTTGTTTGTTAGTTAAATATTTTATTGATCTAGGATTTATAAGTTATGTTTAAGTTATGTATTAGAATAAATAATTTAGGGTAATGTAAATTTACTGATGGATAAAAATTACATGACTGTATTTTTCCACACCTTCAAGAAGGTAGTACTCTAGTACACTAGGAGAAATTAATCTTGATGGTTAAATCAAATCAAGAAAAGTAGGATTATAATTATTTACTTTCTACTATTAAATCCTTATAGGAATGTTCGAAAGAAATATTCTCTAACTCAGAAGTTTCCTTAGTTAGAATTCATCTGTTTAAGAGATAGAAAAAAAGTATTATAAAGGAAGGTCTTTTAAAAACCAGTACACAGTTTGTGGAACTGTGTTCTTTAAACACAGTAATAATTACTATCTATAAGCTTAGTTTATTATAAATACATATAATTATTAAATATTACAGGAAACAGAAAAATAACATAAATAGGAGTAACTGATTAACAATAAAATGAAGTTATAGTAATCATTTAGGTTTGGCAAATAACACCTAATTAGTTTCATTACTACTGTAAGTAAACACCAAGTATTAAACACATTATAGTTAAACAATAGCAATGCAGAGATTTTAAATTAAAATAAAAAAAAACATACAAACCCTAAATTAGGGAAATTGTCAACCATGACCTTCTTTTTCTTCCTCTTTCCCAGATTAGGGTTTTTACAGTATTACCCATATTCTCATTAATCAAAATTCTTCATTTTTACAATTATAATATTTATATTATAAATACCTTATGATAAATAAGAATTACACAGAAACAATATTATACTGTTTATTAATTATATACTACAATAAAACAAGAAAAGATAAATTAAGTAATCCAAATCAATTTTATACAGCAAAGTAGAAATCTATTAAAAATAAACAGAGTTATAATAATAACCTAAAAACTTAAATTAAAAACTAATTTATGATAATAACAATTTAGTCCAGGTCACGGGTTCAAACCCTACAACCAAGAGGATTTTCTCTTCTGACTGTTCTTAACAAAAAAATCAGAAATGATGGACTTGTACAAATAGTGAAACCCTGGTTTTATCTTTTATCAAAATCATTCTCAGATACAAGTAAGTAACCGCGAGGATTTTCCAAAATTTCATTATTTTAAACTGAAATTATCCAACACAGTAACGCTTTAAGAGTTTAATCAAAACATACAAGATTCAAACCCTATCTGAAGCATATTTTAAAATCCAACTAAAAACAGAGTTACGTCCAATGGCCTTACAAGTATTTCTTCAGAACATCCCACGACCTGTCCAAAATTACTGTAAATAAAACAAGTCACGACCACACGGCCTTCCGAAACAAAGTAATGTACAACGTAGCCACGACTAAGAAGTTTGAGTCACAGTGAAACATCATCATCCAAACCCCATACATCATCACAGAAGGAACCCTCAAGTCGTGGAGTCGAGGCTTACCAAACCACTGAGCAATGTTGGCAGCTCCAGATCGTAATTACTTGCCGATTCTTTCTCCCAGCTCAGCTGGGAGTCGTGCCTTTGAACCTACTCCCTTTTTTAACTCTCCACATGCTAGAATTTAAAATAAATTATCAAGTTCTTTAAAAAAAAATTATTACAGGAAATAATTTTCATGACAAATGCAAAAAGTTTTTAAAAAATAAAAAATAAAAAAAATTTACCTGGAGAGTTTTGAGCCTTGGCCGCGTAGTAGGTGGTATGTATAACAACCCTGGCCAAAATAAAAGGGTATACCCTAGAAAACTAGCAGGAGCACTGTCAAGAGCCTCGACGAGGTAAGAAATTCACAATAAAAACTATTTTCAAACCTCCCCATTGTCAGCAAAAAACCCCAGGCAAGTTGTGAGCTAGAACCGAGACCACACTGCTATCAAGACAGAGTCTACAGTTCGGAAAACACACGGACGAATACATTCACAAAGCTAGCATTTGAAAATCGAAGGCCATCACTCGCAGAGATCAAACAATGACATAAATGGCCATGAGGCCATGAGCCTGGCGGTACTCTCCACAGTAGTGAAGGATAGGGTAAAATGTGAAAATTTAGGGTTTTGGAGACTTTTGTAGTAGGGTTTACCATTGACAAAACCCTATCCACTAACCAAACACCATGTGGACTCCACTTGATTTAGATAATATGGGTTTTTTCTCTTTAGTTTTCTATAGCTTGGGGAGCAGGGTCACACATCACCTTTGTTATGACCTCCTTTGGAAAAAAAACATATAAGCTCTAGTTTATTCTTTTATTACAAGATGCCTTGGTATAGATGGTAGAGGTATGATTTAGTTTTAAATTTTGCTTAGATAGGAATTATACCTATAAAATAAAGATAATATAACTAGTGTTAACACATGCAAAGGTTTTGGGGTTTATCATTTATCTAGGTACTGAACTTTGCACCCTTGAAAACAAAGCTTTGTCACTCACTTATAATCATATAATGTAGTCTTTTGCATTTTCACTTGGTAATTACATAGGTAGTTAAGGAAATTATACTATGCATGAAGTCATTAGTTTCATTTTTATAAACGACATTTCTGATATGCCTTATGACTATGCCTAGACTTAGGTTTTACTTGTTTATATAACATTCAAATGTATGATGAGACAAATACATATAAATTACCATGGTAACGAGTAATAATGTATCACAAGACTTAGTGTATGAAATTATCCTTCTCTAGAGTTGTATATAGGACTTAATATAACAACAATTGGATAAAAATACGATGTACAATTTATAGTCAAAGCTAAATAGAAAACATCTATTTCTATGTTGTGCTTGAATTTCCAAGTACTTACGTTTATAAATAAATAAATTAAAGAAAATATACAGATTTGACGATACCTTCTTTTGCTCATAGCGGTAAACTAAACAAATATTCTGGCATTTACTTTGCTAGTGAGATAATTAAATCTCGATCCTGAAACTGGGATACAAAACGTCTTACCTATAATTAGTCCTGTACAAGAATCATCACTTCACTGCATTAGCTAAAAATCTAAGTAAGCCTCGGACATGAACTGGAGTTCCTTCAATTAAGAAGAAGTCAAACTTTAGTACATAGTAAACAAATAGTTGTTTTAGCTCATGTTACTTCAGATCATCACCTGCTAAATCAATCTTTAATACTAAATTATGAAAGCAAATAATGAAGTATACAGATACATAAATTAATAAAGGAATTAGTTTTAGTTTCTAGCTTGATCCTTTAAAATGTTCACTGTTAGCGGTTAAGTTACCCATGTCATCAATGTTTTTAAACATTAAATGTTGCAAGAAAAGTTTTAATTTTTTATGAAATTTTGGAGTATTACATGCCTCTCATGGTAGAGTTTCGTAAATGAGAATTGATTTGCAAAAGATTCCGGTCTCAGATAAAATTCATTTACATAAGCAGACTGAAGAGGCAATTTATACTGATTTGTTAAAGGCTACTTTGAAGGTTTCAAAGTTGCAGGCTACAGTGGCAAGATTGGAAAACCAACTAAAGCAGGAGAAGATTGAAAATAAAACATATCAACAGTGGAATAAGAAGCTTTAGGGTGACCATTTGGATATGGATAGTGAACCAAATAGAGGACACTCCACAAAGAATTTTTTGGTTGAAAAAGAGAACACAGTTCAATTGCTCAAGAAGAAATTAAAATATCTAGGCACTAAATTAATGCAGGCATCCAAATTAACAGTTTTAGAAAATGAAAAGGATTCCTTGTCCTAAGAATCGAATGATTGAAGGGCCAAATTGTTGAAATTTGTTGAAGAACAAGGTAAATGGGATAAGGAAAGAGCTTTCCTTACATACAAGACTTGATGTTTTGAATGAAAATCAAATGATTTGGGAAAAAGAAAAAGAAGAGGAGGAAGAGAAAAAACAATCTGAAACAGGCAATCCAAGTGTGGAAACTAGTACCAAGGGTATAGTTCAAGCTAGTCTCAAGTCAAATTTAAAGAAGAAGAAATAAAAGGATTAAAAGTAGAAAAATAGAAGCTGGTTGAAGCAGTCAAAGCAAAAGAATAAGAAACGAAGAATTTTGAGAATAAAAGTAAAGAGTTACCTGAGCAAAATGAAAAATTAATAGAAAAAGTTTCAGGACAATATCAAGTGCAAGGGACCAAACTTTTGGTTTGGGACATGATTATCACCGAAGCTACTAAAATGAGGCCCTATTTAAAATTTATAAAAGACAAAGAAACAATTATCAGTATAGAAAGACATAGTTGTGTAGTAATGATAGAAACTTTAGACAAAAGATCATCATAGACAACTCATAATACCATCAATTTCCTCAATACTCTATCAGAAGAGAGATTGGAAACAATGGGGATCGAAGATAGAATAACATGATAACTTGGGAAAGGAAAGTTATCGGAAAGCATCATCATGTTGAGAGTGTCTAAGCAAAAATAGATCAGATGTTAGAGTAAGTTAAGTCTTTTTACAACTTATTTACATAATTATTTCAAAAAGGACTTCCCTCTTTTTGGGATGAAGAAGGAAAACTGATTTCCTAGTTTGATTATCAAACTTTGTTGGTTCAAGCTTGAATGGATCATAAAAAGTTTGAAGATATGACCGAATCCTTAACAAGGAAGGTTATAATTGAAAAGCTTGCAATATATTTTGAAATTTTGGATCAATTCATAATGATAGGTGCCGAGTTGTATCCTATTTGTTACGTGGATCATGTGGAGTTAACAGTTTTGGCTAAAGAAATGACCAATCATGAGGTACCTTCTGGAGATCAGTGGAAGATAATTAAAAATTTTGGGAGGATGAAGTATAAGTTCCATCAATAAAGACATTCAATCATAATACCCGAGCCGAGGATATATCAAGATCCACTTTAATGTGGAATTAAAAGATTTCCTAATGTTTAAGAAGATTTAGTTTTAGTTGTATGGCAGATGTAATAGGGCAATTACAAAATTTCTATTTTTAGAAAATAGATAGTTAGGTATCAGGTCAAGGATCTTTGATGTATAAATACATGTTTTGCAATGTAATTGGGGTTGGAACCCATCAGCGTGAGACTCATTTTGTACTGATCATTTTCAAGTTTAATAAAATTTTCGAGAGCCAAGCAATAACTTTTCAAAGCGGATATTCTCATGTTGTTCTTTTATAGTTTGTATTTCCTTTCCTCTTGTGCATGTTATTCATGTTAACTATTTCCATTTTGTTATCATTTCATATTTGAATGAGATTGTGTTGAATAAGAATTCATATTCATATGCTTTGGTTCATAGGATTCAAGTATTCACAAACTTATTTCCTCTAAAGTTGATATTGGATTCATCTTTATTTGGTGCCCATATTAATGGACTGTTCATCTTTCCTATATTATCATAAGCAATCAAGACTTGACTGTGAAAGAATAATTATCCCGCCTCTGTAAAAAATTGTATTGCAAAAACCCTATTTACTTTTAATAATTCATGATTTTGACTCCATGCCCAATGGTATCCCGCCTCTTGTTTCATCCATTTACATTATTGATTCAGTTTATATAAAAATATCTTTGGCCATTGTATCTATTTGTTGAGGGAGCCTTCTCTGGTAGGAAAGAAGCCAGCTTTCCTCTTAACGTTTGGTTTGAAAGGTTACCTTGGAACTATCCTTCCACAACCAAAGGGTAAATTATGAGAGATAACAGTTGCCACCATTTTTGTAGTACATTTACTAGTTTGATTAGTCATTAATTATTGTCATTTTGTAGTATATTTAGTCCTCGATTTGGTCACTAATTTCCTTAATTTTTAGTAGTATATTTACTAGTTTATTTAGTCATTAATTATTGTCATCTTGTAGCTTATTTATTAATTTATTTAGTCATTGTTTTTTACCATTTCACTTGTATAATTAGTCGCATTATAAAGCACAATGCAAGTAGTATAACCGTAGTCTCTGATTTATCAGTTTCATTTTCATTATATTTAATACAAATTTAATAGTTTTATATTCTTTTTATTTTCTTTCATCACTATTCTTCAATATAAACTAATATGATGTGAATAATTTAAAATTATTCACATCATACAATTTTGGTGATGATCATTTAATATCAATGAAACAAATTAAATATTCATAGCATTTTATAAACAAATAAACAACATTTAAACCAATATATATACATAGCATTTGAGCAAATTGTTGCGTATATGTTATATTCTTTGCAAATGCGTGTGGAGGGGAGGTGCGGCTATCATTGCCGCGCCTGACAATTTGTGTTAGGTCATTAGGCCATTTCTGAGAGGAGCATATTGAGCCAAAAAAAATTGGTTGTTTTTTGCTATTTTGGGGAATTTTCTAAAAATATATAATTTAATCCTGGTTAAGGGATTGGATCCTATTCTCTAATTTGGTTTAATGGATTAGGGTATTGGATGTTGTTGAAGACCTATATTTTGTATTGTGAGGGATTCGTAACGATTAATGAGAAAACATGAGATGTGGCTCCAAGTTTTGTTGGTTTTCTCGGTTAAGGGTTTCCAGGGTAAATCTCTATCATTTATGTGTGAATGTTGTGGTGCAATATCTGTTTTTCTTAAAAGAATCCGTATGATTTGCTTCTCTGCACGGGTTTAAAACTTACAAAAATATTAATGTAAAATATTAACTTAGAACATTATAGAATTTCTAATCTAAAGTACAACTATTTCAAAATTTCTATATTTTTCAAATGAGTTAGAAAACGCTTCTACCAAAAAAAGTGGCTAGATATCTACTCATTCAAACAAACAACTTGCACTTGCCAAAACATAATATAAAAAAGGATGTCTTTATTATCATTATAACATCTTATTACATTCTATGTCTTTAGCCAAGAGAATAATTCAATTGAAAAGGATGATGTACATTTTTTTGCATCCCAATGTTTCGAAGCCATGCAAGGCCAACAAGCATATTCAAGTTGTTGATGCAACCTTGAATAATAACAATGGCCATTAAAATACATAATTTATCTATTTTTTTATGCAAGAACATTGGGATTATTCTCTCAATCTATATAGCCAAAGTAGTAGATGGGTAGTAACCAATAGTGGAGTCACAACCAAGAATGCCTTTGTACTCTCTTATAATCTAGAAAGAGAAAAAAAAAAATTCCCTTGTCCTAGTTTCAAACCATCAACCATGTATGGAATATATCTTTGCAAATATACAATGGAAAATAGGATCAACTCCCCGTTTAATAAGTCCTTGTACTTTATAAACTTCTTAGTTTGGTCCAAAAATGGTCCTGGCTATTATTACGTTCATAAATGTTAGCTTATGAATAAATTAGTAGTCTTTCATTCAACAATATTTTATTTGTTGCACACTGATTTCATTACCTCGAAATGTCTTGGCCAATTCTTTCTAGCTTCTATTTTCTTCTTAATGAAGGCCAACTCAATTGCATCTCCATCTTCCTCATTATTCCACATGAAGTATTTTTTATACTTGTCTAAAATTTTTAAATGATTTTCCCCCTCTTTGTAAGTACTTTAATTGAGTCCTTGCATAACTTCGGGATTGAATGGAAAAACAAAAAATAACTGACCCTAATAGAAATCGCAGCTATGACTGCAAAATATCAAAAGAGAAAATAACCTAGCATTACTTTACAGTACTTTATGATCCATCTGAATGTTGATCCACCTATAGATTCTTTGCATGGTTCATACTAAGGCATCGTATTATAGGACAATACCCTTCCATCCGTATGGGTTGCTTGTATGAAAAAACCAATAGTGTAGATAGGGATTTATAATCAATAAAAAAATAAGAACATATGAATCTTAAGTAGAGATGGACACAAAGGGTGTATCAAGTTGATCAACAATATTTTGATGTGTGAACCATCATTATTTTAAAAGAAACAAAGGATAAACCAATTTTCAATTAATGTATCCTTTAAACTTATATAAAAACTAGAGATACCACTACCGTGAAGAATATTGATCAATGAATTTCCCATTGGAGATACAGTAATGGATGTCTTTAATTTTGTGATGGTTAATGCTTTTAATGAGTTCTCCCTAGAAAATATATGGTTTGCATTTGAAGTTAAAGAACATGAATGTCCATTATAACCTTGCAAGGCCAACATTTTCATCAAAGATCCCACTTTAAAATCGTCTGTTTGTATTTTTGTAGAGACTTGAGAGCTTACAATACCTTTAATGACTCTCTCTTTATTAGGACCTAACTTCATTTTGTCTAATTTGGCAGAAATCCTAGATTGTGATGTACCATAGTTATGTTTCCTACTAGTCAAGCATGTTGGCTTGAATATCTTTCTCAAGTTTGGAGATGTATTAGCTCTCTTGACACTTTAATTTGATAGCAACTTGCAGCCTTCACACATCTAATCATCTTCAGGGACCTCATCTAACATACTTAACATGCAATAACTGTCAAAGAATAAGTAAATAGGAACATATCAAACATTAAAACCCATGCATCGCAAACATCTCCACAAAATAGTCTTTTTATCTCATTGTAAGAAACCACACATCAGCTAGTACCATTATCTATACTTTTATCTATAATTAGAATACACATGTGTGTTCGACACCATCATTACACATGTTGTAGATAGCAAGCATCTCTTCATAACCTATGTCCCTGCAAATATCACATACTTTAACCTGCTAATTGGAAAATGAAACATTAAATAAGGCTTAATGCAGATTATACTGTTCAAATGGAAGTCCAGTGTGTTCGTCAATATAAATATATCCAAATAAAGACAAATTCCATAAATGACAAAAATATAGAAATTTAAAAGAAAAAGATTTGATGTATTTTATGATATATCATTCTAGTAACACTCCTATTCATCTCCAAATAGAAGTTGATAATCCCGTTGAAATGTTTCTCTCCCTAACATAATTTCATCACCACACTAAAATGATAGGCACTCTTCAAAGAAACCTCCACCATATGCCAAGATTAGTCATGTCCTATGGAAAGACATTATATGAAAAAGGACACACGTCATCTCCCACTTATTGTAAATAGCCTTTAGTTGCCTTCAAATTTGTTCAAAGCCTCTACAAATTTGGAATCCCCCCCCTTCTACAATTGGTTCATATCAAATAAAGGAATGAAATAAATAAATCACAATATCTTGAAAGCACAATATCCTCAATATGAAAAGATCAGACAAACCTTTTGTTTCAAGATACTAAACATGCCATCAAACTGTTAAGATTCATCAAATGAACAATCATAAGACAAAATTTTCTCAACTTTAGCATGATTTATATAGTTTGAATTGCTTACACGCGCTTAAAACAATATCAAGTAAGTTGATTTATAGAACTAACTAGAAATGCAAGGTTGAAGCTTTTTCCATAATTGCAGCTTCAGTGGTTTGCATGCACTTAAAATAATATAGGAAAATGCTTTAATTTATGGGGTTAACTAGAACTAGAAGGTTTAAGCTTGCCATAACTGTAGTCTGGGCAGATTGCACCCTACAAAAAGTTTTCACTAATGGACATAAACAAAAAAAAACCAATTATTTGATTCTAGTGTATTTCCACTTATTTTCTTCATATGCAAAGATGATACCGGTTCTCATAGAAATTGACATGAAACTAAATCAACTCATATCCATGTTTCACATAGAATGTTGAATAGACATCTTTATATTGATGTTTATTAAAGAACTATAACTTGTTGGATTTTGGGATATAATTCTTAATAACACATAAGTCCTAGCCTTAATTATGTGAGTCCATGCAGTACCTTCTAGAGCAATGATTTCTTTATCTTCCTAAGATAAATGGAGGTACACAAAAGAATAAGAAATAAAAATTTGCATGGTGCCATAAGTTTGCTAGCAGAAAATATAAAATATTTTATTAGATTAGCAAATGGAAGCAAAGATAGGTTCAAGTTTTCAATAGAGAAAAAGGGGGAGTTTCTTATCAGGTACTTTTGAACTTACAGTAAGGACAATATGAAAATGTATGTGTGTATGTGTGTATGTNTGTGTGTGTGTGTGTGTGTGTGTGTGTGTGTGTGTGTGTGTGTGTGTGTGTGTGTGTGTGTAAATGTATATTTACCAAACACAGTGGTAAGCCAAAGAGGGTTGAGTCCACATCTTGCCAATGGAACATGAAACACAGTGGTAAGCCAAAGAGGGTTGAGTGCACATCTTGTCAATGGAACATGTTGAGCCATATTTATAGTACCCCATTCTGATATAGAATTAACATTATGGTTGACCATGTCTCTCTGGAAACATGTGCTCCATTTGTATATTAGTTGATGGAATCCCCATAGAAGCAGATCAAGATGAATATAAAGCAAATAACCCCTACATATTATGGTTCATTCCATCTGTTTGGTAACGAAGACCATAGAATAAACTAGCTCCATGTTCTTGTTTCCCCACATCACAAAACATTAAAGAACCCACTTGTGCCTATGTTACATCAATAATATAACATGGACATTGAGTGACATGCCATTAAATAAATCTATGTACTCCACTTCTTCTTAGATAGACACATCAACCCATGTCACATTATTACTGGTGTACTTCATTGAAGTTACAAATGAAAATACTATTAGTGGCAATTTCCTACATCTAATTATTGAATAAGTTTATCCCTTTTAATACTCGGTCCTTGATTTTTGTGTGAATGTGATTAGTGCCATATGAATCCAACCTAAATGCTATACAAATTAATTATATATTCCTTGAAAAAATATATCTTCCATACTTAACGGGAATTAAAAATAAAGCAACCTAAAAAAAAGCAGTCCAATCAATTGCACAAACTTGTAGGAAAAGAGTTCCAACTAGGAATTAGCATCACTCCTTGTGAAAAACTAAAGGTACATAAGCATAGGGGCTATGCAGATAGGGGTTGGCCATTAGTGGTGTCCTTGAAATTGGCTATGTTGTTCTCCCTCTCGCATATGGTCAATTGAGGACTTGGTATTGACGAACAAGATCCAGTTGGATAATATGAAGAAGGTATAGGAATTGCAACTGATCCTCCAACTGGCTATGGATGATGAAATTTACAAGTGATGTCAAACTGCATTGTCTACAAAATATCACTTTCTATGATGCCATTTATGCTACCAAATATAGCACGACTTGTCTATCACAGTGATCTTCAAACTTAGTCGACTACCACATATACATCATGTGGAAACTCCCAAAATCCAACGCATGTAGTACTTTTCCTATCCAACATGTTATTGAAGTGATATTTTTGTCCAACAACATTTCTTCAATGGGTTTTGTGGATTCCATTGGTGATTTCAGACTCCATCGAATTCTCCTATAAATGATAATATATAAGATACAAACCTTATAAATATTGAACTAACATGCTCTTAACTTCACTGTGAGATAAGTTTCTCCACCTATGTTGTTGTTCTTGTCTTACAATCACTAATAACCCTTGTCTAAATGTAATCAACAATTAAGTATGCCCTTGTCAGTTATTTGATATTTTTTTTCTATTTAATGAAGCAACCACAATTCCAAAGATTGCATATCATTGTCTTTCTAGTATTCATCCCATTATTTTCCTATCATCCTAAATAATTCCTGGAAACATGATGTTTTAGTGCTTCATATGCTGCAAAATTGAGAATGAATCCATGTTCATTACCTCTTACCGATACCTCTTCTAGCATTTGACACTAAAAAATGATATATTTATTGAAGTCACTATTGGAGCATCGTTTGGAAGGAATCTCCCTACCAAGTGATATAATTATTTTATTTGCATATATATAAGTAAATAATTGAAGGGTTAAATGAAGTTAAATGTGGGTGGCAATCAACCCTTGATTAAGACTATTTATGATTAGAAAAAGCCTCTGTAATTGGAGACTGGGCTGGTCCAATCTCAATTTTAGAGGAATAAGATTGAAAATAGGAGATGAAGGAGATAACTAAAATAAGCTCTCGCAGTTTAATTCATCATCTGGTTGAATTTATGCCAAGAAGGAATTCACTCTTTGGAGAATGGTGGCTTAAGTCCATATTGTGGATACAACGGTTCAATTTACTGGAACGGATATGAATAAATAAATATGAGCTAGGAATTTGGAAAATTCTATGCACCATGAAAAGCTATTCTAAGTAGACTAACTATTATATCCCTTATTTGTAGTTTAGATTGCTACAAGATAAGGTTAGTGCCAAACACAAGAATGCTATGATAGAAATTCGATATTTGATCAAGGTTTGCATAAACATTAGAAAAAATAAATATATTGGATAGCTAAACTCAATTCCAACAAAAAATTCTCTAATTGATAACAAGATCATAATAATGAGCTAATTGGGCCAGTGTGGGAAAAATATTGTTGATATTTAATTGTGCTCATTTTCAATAAGATAATTTTTTATGATTTTAACCTAGGAAGCTTAGGGCTCAAATGTAACTCCATGCTTATAGGCCCCCATGTTCTTTCCATGTCTAGGGAGGCCATGACTATTTCATTATGAGAAACAAGAACCTCCATACCTAAGAAAGCATGAAGCAATCTCTAATGACAATAGGAGTCCCAACGTGTTTTTCTAAACAAACATATAACAATTCCACAAGTTCTTGGAGATGATATCATAACAATGCTAACTCTTTCACGTCCTAGAGATTGTTTTTGGTCAATTGGCTTTTAACATTAACTCAAAATTCAATTCCATCTCAATTCGATAAGATGAATCCACACTAATTTTTATTCACATGATTTTAATTAATATATGGTTGGCATTATTTTTGTCTTACTCACCCATGGACATGACACATCCCTTCGACTTGGGCTCTAAGGGTCGTATAGTGAGCGTTGCTTCTCTCTATGCAATTATTTTCCCTTATGTGTACTAATCTCTTTTTCCAAAAGCAAATTGGTGGCATGGATAAAGACCACTTTACTTATACTAGTGTCCTCAGTGCATCTGCAAGCCTAGTAAATGTGGAATGGGGCAAACATGTTCATGCCCACATCATTAAAATTGGATATGAATCTAATGTTTCGGTGGGAAATAGTCTTATTGGCATGTATGCAAATTGTGGTAGAATAAATGCAACACGTGAGGTATTTAAAAATATGACTCGGAAGGAAGTTGTATCATTTAACGTGATAATTGCAAGGTATGCCCATCATGGACATGGAAAGGAGACTCTAAGATTCTTTAAGTAAGTGCAACTAGATGGAATGTAGTCGAATGGTCTCACCTTCATTATTGTTCTCACCATGTAGCCATGCAGGTTTAGTGAATGAAGGTTGCAGCTACTTTAATTCCATGCATCATGACCATAACATCAAACCAAGAATGGAGCACTACTCTTTCATGGTTGATCTACTGATGCTTGAGTGAGGTAGAAAATTCTATCATTGAAATGGCATTTAAACATGGAGAAGTGATTTGGAATTCTTTGCTTGGGGCTTGTAGAGTACATAGCAACATAAAGCTTGGAAAACATGCAGTTGAATATGCTCTTGAGTTGGAACCACAAAATTATGAAACATGCGTATTATTATCAAACAAGTTTGCAGCAGTTGGTATGTGGGATGATGCAGAGAATGTGAGAAAATGGATGAGATCTAGGAGGGTGAAAAAGGAGCTAGGACAAATCTAGATTGAGATAAAGAGAAAAATGCATATGTTGATGGTTGGAGACATATTTTAGCCACAAACTAAAGAAATCTATGCAAAGTTGGAAATTTGACTTGCCAGATGAAGGGGGCAAGTTATGTTCTGGACACTAGTTATATTCTTTAAGATTATGACTAGAAGCATAAGCTAGGAGTTCCTTTTCAGATAGTTTAGATCATCATTGTTGCACCTCTCTTATTTATGGTAATCACATTGACTTTACCATTGCATTCATCTTAAGGATATGAGACTATAAATCAATCTAAGACATACTGGATAGTAACATCATTCCATGTATGGGGTTGTTATCTTGTTGGAGTTTATGGCCACAACAAGTAATAGAAAGCATTTTCATACCTTAAAGTAATATGAGATTCACCTCTTGATGAACAACTTTCACATTTGTACATGTATATTCTACAAATTATACACATTATTTAACTTTGTTAAAAGGCAAAAGAGTATTTGACTAATATGAGGGTTCAGACAAAGATATATGAAGAATGTTTTAACAATATTTTGAGAGCAGAGTTGAGAAATGGTTCAAGTATATATGGCTCTATTAGCATTATTGGAGAAGTTCTTGTTGCAGATTAAAATGCCATGAATATCAACATATGTTACAAGTTATATGAATCTAAGATGAAAAGGAAACTCTACTAAATGTTGTACAATTGGCTTCTCATGTTGCCAAAATTATTGTGCAAGATGCATCTTGGTTAGAGTCTAGGCTATTGAATTGAGTTGAGAGAATTTGTGGGCCATATGACCATGAGTCATAAAGTTTCTAGAAGGATATCAAGGTTAGATCATTTTGGTCTTTATAAATTCATTGGCTTCTTATTTGTTAGTTCTTCCTCAAGCTTAATACTACTAGTTATTTTCATCATTGAACTTGCAAAGAAGTTGTATATGTCCAAGCAATAACAAGCGACGGAGGGATACCCGCAAAATGAATGGGGGCTTGTTACCAATTATAGTCGAGTTGTATCCCTTTAATTCTCTGTATTTTAAGTGGATCTTATTATTATAATCGTAGGGATTTAATTTATATTAGGGGGGAATTGGATTCCCCATTCACAACATCCATAGTTGGGGCGGGCTATCGATTTCATTCCAAAAATACCCTTGTCAAAACTAAGTAAGTTGTTGATTCGGGTTCAATTAAGCTAGACTTACTTGTGAAAATAGGACTAAAGCTTAACTAACAAAGTAATCTTATGATTTTTTCCACTCTCATGGACATATCATACCTATTTTTTCTTCTTCGGGGCCAGGAGCATCAGATATGGTCCCCCACTTAGTATTGAGAAAAGTGTCTCACCTAGCTCATGGATTATATCTTTGCATGTTCCAATAGCTTAATACATAGTTTCTAGCTCCAATCCCACACTCCTTTTTTTATAAAATCATTATTTTCTCAGCATCCGCTAGAGACTAAGAAACATCCTTTTCTTTCCTTGTTGTTATTGCTAGGTGATCTATTATGTCACCCCTTCCCATCAATGTTAATTAGTGACCAATCCTCCTCGATCTTAGTGATTATTGGGTGATTCGCAAACCTTGCATCATAGTTATAAAGAAAGAGTGCACACTTACAAACAAAATTACATAAAAAAATGACTTAATCATCATGATATCAAGGAGATATTACTACACTTAGTACAACAGTTGTGTTATTCATTTAGTTCAGATAAATTCAACTAAATTTGTTCCAGCTTGCTCGTGGGCCAGCTATGGTTTTCGCAAAAATGGCCCCTTCATTTTAAGACTATATTCATAGGTTTGGGAGAAACAAGGACCAACTTTGACACCCTATTGAAAACATTCAACAAATTAGCCAAAATTGTGGGCTATTGTTAAGAAAGGAAACTAAATAAATAATCTTTCATAAACTAGAGAAAAAAAAGTAATAAAATTGAAAAGGGTTTTGACTAGTCTTCTATGTTGGATCTTCTCTCCATAGCTAAATCTACCGACATGGGGGTCTCCATTTCCTCCTGCAACAATCCACATTGTTTGAAAAAAAATGTATGGATGTTTAAAAATGATCAATCCTCCTAGTCAATAAAAATGTCATGCCTCTTGTAAGCATAAAAATATACATTATCATGAATGCCAAGGAATCGGGTGATTCAAACTTTCCCTTGTTGATAGATTGGCGTGCATTGCTTGTCTACAACCCCATGGTTAGTTTTTGGGATATTTCTGCTCATTTTTATACCTGCCTCAGCAGGTATATTGTAATCGATTGATTTTTACTTGAGTTTGACTTTGGTATTAGTTGATATGTTTTGATGCAGGCATAAAAAATCAAAATGCTGTTTACAATGTTTAACTTTATAATTTTATAAATAATAATTTTTAATTATAATAAAAATGTATTTATTTGTGTTGTGATTGGCCAATGACAAATGATGTCAGCTTTGGAATATGGTATCTGGTTTTTAGATGACAAGTGGCAACTAAGACATCAGCTGTGTTTGCTTTGCAAGGCTTTGGGATTCTCGCCGGCGTTACTGTGGCCATTATCCTCTCCGCAGGATTCAACCGCACATACACGGATGATCATCTAGGTTTTATTGTCCCTGAAGCAGATTTTGTATGGCGAACCATTCTTATGTTGGGGGCCATTCCCGCTGCGTTGGCATACTTCTGGAGAATGAAAATGCCCGAAACAGCTCGCTACACAGCGCTCATCGAAAAAGACGAGAAAAGAGCTGCGGTCGAAATGTCCAGGTTTCTTGATATAGATATGGGAGAATTCCCAATAAATGTTAAATTGTTCAGACGGAATGAGTCGAGGTTCGGTTTGTTTTCCAGAGAGTTCATAAGGCGACACGGCTTGCATCTACTCGGCACGACAAGCACATGGTTTCTGTTCGACGTCGCCTTCTACAGCCAAATGCTATTCCAAAAGGACATCTTCAGTGCCATGGGATGGCTTCCCGTGGCCAAAAAAATGAACACCGTGAAAGAAGTTTATAAAATAGCAAGAGCGCAGTCGATTATTGCTCTCTGCTCAACAGTCCCGAGCTACTGGGTCACAGTACTCCTCGTCGACCGCATAGGAAGAAAAAAAATTCAGCTAATGGGATTCTTTTTCATGACCGTCTTCATGTTCGTGCTTGCTATTCCATACTACCACTGGCGAGGCAAAGTATGTCCCAGAGGCTTCTGCGACGGCAATCATCCGGCCTTCCTCATACTGTATGCCTTGACCTTCTTCTTTTCAAATTTCGGTCCAAATAGCAACATAGTTGCTAAGTACCTGCCTCTTAAGAAAAGTTTCAAGTGGAAATCAAGTAGAGACCAGAAATTTCAAGGGAAAGAATAATAGAGTCATGAGGATTTCCAGAATTGAAAGACAATGGGACGATGATCCATGGTTGAATGATGTGAAATCGATGCGCCAGAGAGCTACCGAGATGCAGGTTGTTCTCAATGCAGAAAAATACGAAGCCAAGGCTGCATATATAAGCAACCATAGAGAATTTCATCTGTCTTTTTAGTCTAATATGCCATTTGCAGCATCGTGTTCTTCTGATTATAGGAGTGATTCTACCTCCATCTGCCCATATTTATATTCAAGTGCGGAGTACTTCTACACACAAACTTCTCCAATTCCAACTGATAAAACAGAAATGGATTCTCATCACGTGGGTCATGAAGATAGAGAATGTTAATGGGATATTGGGGGGAAATGCTCTCGAGATTTACATGGAAAATCATTGCTTAGAGATGGAGATTTTGGATCTATGGAGAAGCCTTTCATCTCTACAGATCATCGATCTAAGATTAAGTCAAAGTCCATAACTTTGAAGGATTCCAAGAAGCCCAATGAACCAACCTCTCCTGGCAGGAAACTCACAACTTTTCTCAATTCTCTGTTTATGGCCGGCGGTACCAAGAAGCCAAATCTTTCATCATTTTCCACTGTAAGTGAGTCCAACTCATGTGATTCTTCTGAGATAAAACGTTCTTTCGTTTATTCATCCTTTTCTTCAGTCCAATCCAGGCCATGTTTGAGTAAAACATCCAGAGTGTCGAACGACAGTAGTGGGATGAGGCAAAAGTCTGTAACATTCTACCCAACTAGTGTAATTGTCGATAAGACTGACTCTCTAGCTTGTGGGAAGAAGTGTCTCCACAGAACAGGCAAATATCCAACTCCTTATAATTATCTACAAATTACAGATCCATCTATGGATTCCTGCAAACTTCCACCGCTCAGCGAAGAATTGAAACTTGATATTCTTGAGGAGCACAACCATCGAGCTACTATAGCAGCAACAGCCGCCTAAGGACATAATTGGCAAGTAAATGTTGTGTGAACTTATTTTGGTAGTGAGTGCCCTAACTTAAATGCTTAGCTGGATTTCCAGCGTCGATGCTCACTTAGGCTTTTCAGTTTCCGAGTTTCCCATTCCATTCCTTCTCATGGACACAGTAGTTAAATTGTGATTATTTCATGGCATTCCGTTTGTTAAGCACACAAATACTTTCTTCTCCATACATATATTAAGCCGATATGCATCTTTTAGGTTTGTTATTTGGGGTTAATCTTCCATATTCTTGTTGCTATCCGTTAATTCTCTTAAAACTTGTGTATTAGAAACTCTAACAAAACCTTATTTCTTTGACATAGTCCTAGTGGTTCATTCGACCCGTTGGATACACTCCAACGTCAGATAACATTAGACCTCTCATCTTTTACCATTTTTAAATTTCCTGATAGCTGAGGCATGGAAACATATTTAATTGGTCATATATTTATCAAATATATTATCATAATAATGAGAATTAATTTAATTTTTTTATATTTATGTTTTGTATTATTTAAAACTTTATTTGATTTTCTGAAAAAAAATTAATGTGATTCTTGAAATTGCAAAACGACAAAAATGCAATTTCCAATCAAGTTTTTGAAAAAATGGGAAATGAGTTTCTTAATCTTTTTTTTGTGATTCTTAAAATTGCAAAATGACAAAATGCAATTTCTAGTCAAATTTTTAAAAGATGGAAAAATGGAAGTAATTAGGTAGTTTTTATCCTATGTCATAAAAATGACTTAAACCTAATTATTTCTATGATTTCATTCTTCTTCATTGAACTAGCATTTTATTTTATTCTTGTCTTTTAATTTCTTTTTTCTTTAGCATTTTACATAGACCCAAGTGAATAATAATATTTTTATTAAATCAAACTATTTTTTTCTGAGCCTTGGCAAGTAGCTGCAAAGTATGCAAGGCAAACAGAGTATCCAAGCAGCCCTGCGCAGTAGCCGATCGAGATTTTAGCAAATTGTAAGTTGGCTCAGGGCTTTTGCTCGGATCGGGATTTGGTGGGGCAGTTGGTTAAGGATCATGCGTAGTAATGAAGCTGGTTTGACTCAGATCTAATCATTCTGGGGGCCATGGTCGGGGTTCTTTAGCATCTGAGTGGGATACGGGTGCCATGACTAGATTAGTTGTGCACCAAGAATGAATGGGTATAGAGGTATAACTAGCGTTATGGCATATGGATGATGACAAATGTCCTAGAAAGGGAGATGAGTCTTGCATCCATGACCGGTGATTCCCGCCGGTCTAAGTGTCACCCCGATCTTTGGCTTCTCTGTGGCTAAATATATTTCACTGGGTCTTTCCATAGATTCAATGAGATGAGAGTATTTCCTTTGACCTTCAACACAGAGTCCAAGCAAAACAAAATCCTTCCACAAGCCAAGCCCACCTTCAGCCTAAAGCACTCACCTTGGTTGTAGCTAGTTGTCTCTAGCCGACATAGAGAGCCTAAAGGGCACAAAAAGGAGCTAGCTAAGGGGAGCAGTGCTATTGAGTTGGATTAACATATTGGGATGTATGAATAAACAGTAAGAGCGATGTTTTAATCTCTTTTCTCTTTAGCATTTCACATATCCCTAAATGAATAATAATATTTTTATTAAATTAAACTAAATTTGTTTGATAATATTAAGAAGATCTCATAGAAAACAAAATATTAAAAATGATTGGATAAAAGAGAAAAAAAGATGAACTTAAATGTCCATTATCTTGAGTTCTTGTTTTGAGAAGTTGACCACAATTTCTTTAAAAAAAAAACTCATGGGGCTTAAGCAAAAACCTACACTAAAAAATCGAGACATATACATACACAACTTTTTTATTATTATGAAATAACACAATTACAATCTTTATAATATAGTTTTTTTGGTTTGTTATTGAGATTTAATATTTTCTTAAATTAGGGGGAGAGGTTTAGTGAAAATCTAAAAAATCGCTAATATCTCTCAACGAATTTGACACTTATAGAATGCGACTTATTACAACAATAATGAAAGCATTATCTCCAACACCCTTCTTAATGCTTATATTATGGAAAATATTCTCAGTGCCCACAAAGGACCTAGTTTTAATATAAGTATTTTCAATAATTTTCTAATTTTAAAGGTTTTTGATAATTTTCTCATTCAAACCAAACAACCATCAACACTTAATTGACACATACATATTATATTTCATCATAATAATTTTCTTCATTGTCAAACAACTAACTTTGCATTAGCAAAATGGCATTCTATTTATTACATCAAATAAACAAGCTAAGCTATAAAATAGCATTAGAAGAATTAGTTAAGCTATTTAATCCAGATTTTATGTCTTTTGATATGTTTGTTAATAAATTTTGTTTGTGACATGTTTTTAACCTTAAGCTCTCTAGAATTTGGGGAAGTGTATTTTTTCAATGGGATCCGTAACTTTTATTGACTACTTGTAGTGCAACACATATTTATGCTCACTAACCCAACTTTTAAATTATATAATTTTGTGCAAACTCAATGGTTGTTTTATTAGGCCTCCAATTGAAGTATATGTAAAAACTCAAACTATTTTAAAGAGTATGAAGTCATCCATCTAACATTGGTGGTGGTTTCATAGAACATCTTTTTGCTACATCTATTGTTACCTTTTTTATTATTATATTCAACCTATTACTATTTTTTTGAAACTTTTCTTAAGAGACAGGTACTTAGCAACTATGTTGCTATTTCCACTTGTTTAATTTGACGATAGTCCTCTAACAAACCAATTTTTTTATTTTACAAGAAGTAAACTATTTTTGAATCGAACCATGGAAAAATGAACCGGGAGATGCTTACATGAGTTAGTGGCAATCTTTGTTGGCTATTATGTTATATTTGAATTGAAAAAAAAAAAAAAAAAAACCCTTAACAAAACCTATTTTCTATTTAAATGGATTGAAAAACTTTCACAAAACTTGTTTTCAATTTAAATCGATTGGAAAACATTAGTTGTGTGGCCATTATAAATAAATGTTTAATATTTTGAAATCTTTAACATTTCAATTTAAAAATTAAAAAAACTTATAAATGTATTGAAAAGCATTGGTAAACTATTTAATAAAATAAAAGATAGATTCATATGACTATGTAAATGATGGTTTAAAGATTTTGGGTTAACATTTTTTAAGCATGGACACAAAACACTAATATTAAAACAAACATTTATAATTCTCAATTTTTATTAATAATTTTATAAATGTATTGAAAAGTATTGGTAAATTATTTAATAAAATAAAAGATAGATTCATATGGATATGTAAATCATGGTTTAAGGATTCTAGGTGAACCTTTTTTATTTTAAGCAAAACATTAATATTAAATCAAACATTTATAATTCTTAATTTTTATTTATAATTATGTAAAAGATGATATAAGAGAATGTGGATGAATTTTAATTTTAAAAATGCTAAAAATTTCAGTAATATTAACTTAAATGATTTTAATTCCTATTTAAACAAATTTTATGCTTATTTTCAAGTTTTTAAGGGCATTTAGGCGACTCATCATTGCATAAAAAAATTCTATAAGGATATAAAAATGGGCAGTAAACATCTAATTAAAGGCAAAGAGGACATTGTTGAAGGATACCAAGCCAAGACCTTAAAGCTTGGGATTTCCATCATGGTGTTGTATGCAAGGCACTAATATAGCCTCATTTATAATGAGGGGCACCAGAATACAACGAATTGAAAATCGTTGATATGGAATAATACATTGCAAGAATCGTGATTTTGATTCCATGTGTGGATTAAAACACTCATTATAGTATTGTAGTTTTACGACCTTGGTTCCCATTCAACTTAACAGACATATCGATAGATTTTATTTGTTCTTAATTATTGTATGCATTTTATAGGCCAAAATTCAAACAATCATTGGTATTGGTTGATAAAAAATATTGTAGAGCTTAGAAGCTGGGACAACAATTTATTCCAGACTTTTACTTAGTTTGGTTCTTGTTATAGTGTCGAAGGCTTTTCTAAAATAACGGAAATAACATTCATATGATCCTGTTTTTTTACTTTACAATCCTTAACAATAACTCTAGGTACTGGCAAGATGATTGGTTATATCATGTTGCTCCATGATCCATGCTTGTCCTTTGGCCCTTTTATTTCTATCCTCAATACATTGACTAATTTTTCTTTCAAAACTTAACTCAAACAATTTTTCTAAATGATGGATAATCGTGCTAGTTCATAACTATTTGGATAGTCATCGTGGCTCCCAGATTTGAAAATATGGGCAATTAAACTTTTAGACCATTTATTAGGGAAGTCTTGCTTGATTAAAAATGTGTTTATTATCATCACATGTGTGGTCGATAAGGGTACTCATTCTTCCCCTATTCCTGACACATATTCTAATATGAAAATGAGACAAAAATTCCCAGTGAGGTTCCATTCAATAGAAAATTGCAATCTTTGAGTTCTAAAAATGCAATACTATAATGAGTGATTTAATCCACACATGGAATCAAAATCATTATTCTTGCAATGGATTATGCCATATCAACGATTTTCAATTCACCGTATTATGGTTTTCCTTGTCATATATGGGGCTATGCCAGCCTAGATCCAAATCCTATGCTCTGTCAAGCGTTGAGAGGGATCAAATCTCCTGAGGTGCAAACCTCCTTGAGTGCAATACCTGAGAAGAGGTTTGCACCTCAGGATATTTGATCCATCTCGGCACTTGATAGAGCCTAGGATTTGGATCTAGGTTGGTTTCAGTCGTGGGCAATGACACAAAACAGGAGTTTGATCAACATTGTAAGGAACAGGTTAGGTTCAAAACACATATAGAATTATGAGGATTCTCTCAATGTAAGTAATAAGTATTAAGGAATGAATAAATTGTTAAACTGGAAAATAGAGATACTAATTTTGTAAGGATTAAATAAATGAAAATATGGTTTAAATTTACACTCAGTCTAGGGTTTTCCATTTTACCCCAAACAATCACTCTTCTTTTGTTTTGCTTAGAAGAGACACGTTCTACATTACTGTACATTATTTCAACATTTTCACTAAAAAGGATTTAAAGTTAGACATTTGATCTATTTCAACAATTGGTAGTTTTTTAAAGATAGATCTATGCTAGTAAAACACATTTTTAAATTATGAACTTGGGATTTTGTTGTCGGTTAACGCCTATTCTCGAGTACGCTATTCCTATCAACGACTATATCTCGTGAGGAGCTAATTCAACTCAACTCCAACTCTCACATGGTGCTTCTGAGAGTTGGCCAATTCTTTAGCTGATTGGAATTGCTCCCCTTGCTCAACATGTAGCAAATTCATTTATGAAGAAATGTAGCAACATTCTTCAGCTCCTAGCTAAGTTTCAGTATGGTGGCACAGATTGAAATTCTCTTCACCATTTTCACTTGATCCAAACATGGTTAGAAATTCGGTACAACTGTTATCTTTTTAGAAATTTTAAAGTATAATAATGAATTCCGAATTTGAGCATATGTTAATTTTGTTTCATTATGATTCAAAGATGGATGGTATAATGCTCATGGAAAACATGGATGATGCTCATGGAAAAACAATCTTTGGAAATGAAGGTATTGATTAGTGTTTGAAATAATATATTTTTTGAAATTTTATAAATTTTTTGAGTAGTTTATTTTTTATTTTCTTTATTTTTAATTGAAATTTGGTAAATTTTTTAAACAAATCTCCTTGACTACAATTTACCATGGGTTGTTTAAGAAGCCTTGCATGGTTGTTTAGGAGGCCTTGCACATGGTTTTACAACCATGTGCAAGGCCAACATATTTTTGCCGATAATTACATCCATTGATATTACATGTGTCGAGGGAATATATCCATGTAAGCTTACTATCTTTAGTTTCTATACTGGAATAATACATGTTAAAGACCTCGACACAATTAGCAATCTCTAAAGTAGATAACATGATAATCAATTAAAATAATAATCTATTGCCATTAGAGGGATCAAATCCACTCAGTCATTAGAGGGATTCACCTACCAATCAATCATTCTCAAAAGTGAAATGCGTAATTAATTTTTTCAATGTCTCTGTAAGAGGGATCAAATCCACTCAATAATTAGAGGGATTCGCCTACCAATAATTCTCAAGAGTGAAATGTGCAATTAACTTTTTCAATGTCTATGTAGGGATTCGCCTACCACTGTCTGCTTTTCATTTTCATGGCAGACTGCTTCGCTTGCCTAATATATATATATATTGAAATATATTTTTTTGGTAAGCTGCACAGATCTAGTATAATACAGAGGCAAAAATTACATAAGTCATCTTGGCCAGTGAAGGCCTTAGGAGGTGAAGCCACCCCCCAAGCCTTTCAAAAATAGGTCGTCTAAGAGAACCTGCAACGTTGATGTTCATGACTAAAAGTAATGGCCTAGGGCCCAGATTGAGACATAATTACAGTATTCCAAAGTAAAGCAGACATATGGCATATAATTGAGCATAGACATAGTTTTCCAAAGCGAACATGAAAGTAGACATAGATACAAAGTTCATAATTGAAAATAACCAGTGACAGATTTGACACTTTTTTCCTAAACAAAAAACCTAGGATGTGGGGTCTTTGTTGCTGCTAGGAGGCACGAACATTAAGCTGGGGGGATTTCTTTAGTGATGGGGCATGCCCATATTTCTTCTTGCGACTAGGTAGGCGAGTTGGTGGCAGCTTCCGGAGCCAGTGAAGGCGGATACTGATGTTGGTCGAGCTGCTGGGATGACATTTCCTTCAGGCGCTTGAAGAGCAGCTCGATTGTCGAGGGGATGGGAAAATCCTGAGCGTGAGGGGTCGCGGTTGTGCAACCAGTCGCACTCCTGCTACCTCCATGAATGGACAGAACCAATCCCTCATTGCGCTACTGCCTCCACCGCCACCCCGGTCACTTCCACCATCATTCAGACCCCCGTGCCCAGAGATTCCTGCAGTTCCCTTCCATGCAAATGAGTTCTCCATGGCCGTGAGGTGAGCATCCATCTCATCAATTCTGGATTTCATGGTTTGAAAAGTGTCCCAGGCATCAGACCAATTACTGAGCATGTCCTCAGCAAGGTTGCAAAGCATGTTTTTCATGAGCCAGTAATGGTTGATATGGCTGCCATCCTCGCCTGTCGCCAGCTTCTGGTTAAGGACACGACCCTCCCAAGCTTCCACTAGAAAATGAACACGAGGAAAGATATGAGGTTCATAATAAGCCGTGACCTGAAAACTATAGCCCCACTAGGATTTTCCTCTGCCAGAGCTAGCCCTCCTCATCGTTCCTCTCTGACGCAACATGGAGACCAGCTTAAACTGCACCTTTCTGAGATAAACGGGTTGGGGAATGCTGAGAACTAACCAAATACACATAGAACCAGACACAGAGATGCAGAGAGCATCCAAACACGCAGAGAGCCGAGGAATGCTACGAGCCGAGCCAAAATAAATCATGATGGCACTCAAAACCATATGCCTAGATGCCATGGTACCTGCACGCATTGAATTTCATTGCAGAGCCATGAAGGCTACGAAGAGGACGGGTCATCGCCAGCCCATGTCGCAGGAGCTGAAGTGACAAGCTGAACATCTCCCATGCGTGAAGGACATCGAATGTTCTGGAGGTCGGTCATGATGTCGCGGTGGATATGAAGGCTGGGCTCATGCTGCTCGCCACATGTTTGGTGCAAGGACCAAGGAGAGGCATGTCGATGGTCGCCAAGATTTGTCACCCGCAACTGGGATATATATATTGAAATATTAATTTAAATTAAATTTAAAGATTCAAAACCAAATAGAAAAAGACCTAAATGTTAAAGAACATAAAAATTTCAAATATTTATGAAACTTGTTAAAAAAGAAATAATTTCAAACATATATGAAATTTACCATATAACAAATGCATATTTTGCATATTGTTTATTCTTATATCTATAATTGACCGAAACACATTTTAACATTTAAGCACGCATTTTTTACTTAACATATCGTAGATTTCCAAGTCCATTCTAAAACACAACAAATGGTCAATGCAGAAATCACAACCCAAAACTTAGCATGAAAATAATTCCCAAAGTGTACAAAATTTTGGTATGATGACTCATTTTGAATTTTGTTATGTTTATGATCATAGTATTTGCAAAAAAGATACAGAACAAAGCTTCATTTTAAGTTTGACACATTAAAAGCATGAACTTTTAAGTGCTTTTGTATAGAAAATAATAGTCCGATACTTAAGCTATTAATCTTGGCATATTATTTTCAAAAAACATGCAAGAATTTGATCAACTTTATCTTCTTAACTACACAACGATCTCTTGCCATTCTCCTTCATAGTGTATCTCTTGGCATTCTCCTTCATATAATTCATGCTTGTGTACTATGAATTAATCCATGTTCAAACCTGCACACTGAAGAAGTGCTCCTCTGCCCATTTCATGCACTAACCAACAAAACTATAATTTGGGTAGACGTTTCTGAGTTCTCTTTTTGCATTACTTATGTGTTTTTTTCAACATGCTTTATTATATGTATCATTTGGTAGCTTATGCGACTTGTTCTTTTATTAATATGACTTCCAAAGAATCTCAAGGCCAATATCAAATCCTATGAGCGAACCCTGATATTCGAATCCTTAACCCATGCTAGGGTTAAGTGATCTCTAGATCTATGACCTACGTTTTGTTTCCTACTTCAAACCTAAGTATCCTCAACTGCATGAAGGGAACATTCATGAGATAATGATCTTTCTCTTTCTGCGTGAAGATACACCAAAGCCATATATACACCAGAGCACCATCTGTTGGAATTTTTTTGTCCTAGTACTACATAGTATTTTTAGGTTAGCTGGCATTTGAAGTTTAGATTAGTAAGGAACATCATGGCTGGTATTCTAATAGTGCATCACAATTTTGAGAACAGTTTTATTTCTACCGCAATTAATGATTCGCAATAAGGCATGTAGTTTGAGGAAACTAGACGAACAATTATACTTGAAACTCGCAAGTATTTTTTACGTAATGTAGCCGAGAAATGTTTTCTGGATGTTGTAGAGATTCTTTTGGAGCTCTAGACAATTGATATTCAATCTAGTTAAGAAATGTGTTCAAGTGAAACTAAAGGAAATGGATTCAACATGAATATTAGTTCAATAGAGATAGCAACATATCCAGCTCATACATCTTTCTTTCAGAGGACAATTTAATTTGTGTTGTTACGTCGGACCTAGATTAATTGTTGAGGAATTTGTTACATGAGCTACAACCTGTCTGTCCTGAGCCTTCCATTATTGGGTGAACCATGCTTGGTATTCTGCACACAAATGTCTCAAATATGAAATGTGAAGAACTGGTGCGGAGATGTGATTTTAAAAGATTGATTTGTTGTTTTTGTGTAACATCGTTTGGATATGTAAAAAGTAAATATTTATAGCAGAGCTTTACATGACGAACTTTACATAAAGTTACAACATCTCCTTCATAATCGGAAATAATATTTATAGCCGACATTTAAGGTTACAACATCTCCCTCATAATCTAAAATCATAAGTAAATAGACGTAAATATTTATAGCCAACATTTACATGAGGAATGTTACATAACGTTACAACATCTCCCTCATAATAGGAAATTACCAGCATAGATCCAAATCCTAGGCTCTATCAAGAGCCAAGAGGGATCAAATCTCCAGTGGTGCAAACCTCCTTGAGTGCAATACCTGAGAAAAGGTTTGCACTTCGGGAGATTTGATTCCTTTAGGCGCATG
>LPNX010520760.1:209680-222968 GCA_001517045.1 Pseudotsuga menziesii | reverse complement strand
GTAATTATTATAAGAAAGAAGACATTGGATAGGATTATTATTATAGCTGTTCATGATAGGGAAATTAAGCATTCCTCCATTTGGGCATTTATTGTCGAATCTATGACCCAAATTATAATTGACAAAACTAATCCTTGGCGGGACAGTGGGTAATGGAGCAGATGGGATAGGTATTACTGGATTAAATTTAAAATTATATTTTGTTTTTCTATAGGAATTGGAGCCACATGAGGAGCAGGAATCTTATAATGAAATGGATCCCAACTGTTGGGTGCAGGCCCTGCATTGTAAAATGCACCAGCAAAATTGTTATTGTTATTTAAGCTTGGATAGATTGGGGGGATCAAATTTATTTGAGGAATGGGAGTTCTGGCTGGGACATGGGGATTGCATCTTACATGGTTGTGTCCTGGATGTTTTTCACAGGCCGTAAAAAGCAGACATGGAGATGGCAATGAAGGATACTGTGGGGATTGATATAAACCTTTATTATGTGTTTGAAATGTTGGGCTTAAGGGAGATTCAGTCTCAAGAGGAGAAGCTGGACAATATTGTATTGGGTGTTTCTCTGCAGGAGTCATGGCCGAGTTACTATCTGCAGCAATTTCAGGGTTATCCAATGAACCAGAAGGCTTCATTGGAACCTGAGGTGATTCCAGAGCAAATGAGAGAACTTCTTTCAAGCGCGCGATATCATCCTCAGAGAAACTCCCAAAGTTGTCAGTCTCTTCAATATCAAGTTCTTTCGAAGAATCGGAGTCACTAAAATTGATGACATTATTAGCACCCGATATGCTTTTAGGGCTACTGCAACCGAACCCTTAACATGATCTATAAACGGGAAACTTGGATAGTGTATGATCTCTTGGATATATCTCCAAGCACAAAGAGATTCACGCTTGAAATCAAAGTTGGCCGGAAGAACACCATGGCTGGCTAAGTAAAGTAACATTGTAACTTTACTTCTATTTTTTTTAATAGCCGACAGAACATTATGTAACGTTACGTAACGTGACAACGTTACGTAACGCTACAACGTTACGTAACGTTACAAGATCTACCCCATACTGGGCTGTAGAGAGCCTCTCGGCTCAATAAGTAAATAGAAGTAAATATTTGCGCCGAGAGATGCTCTGCAACCCAGTATGGGGGAGATCTTGTAACATTACATAATGTTCCTCATGTCAATGTCGGCTAAAATATTATTGCCGATCATGAGGGAGATGTTGTAACGTTACGTAACGTTCCTCATGTAAATGTCAGCTATAAATATTTACTTCTATTTACTTATGATTTCCGATTATGAGGGAGATGTTGTAACGTTATGTAACGTTCATCATGTAAATGTCGGCTATAAATATTTACTTCTATTTACTTATGATTTCCGATTATGAGGGAGATATTGTAAAGTTATGTAACGTTCCTCATGTAAATTTCGGCTATAAATATTTACTTATATTTACTTATGATGTAGATTTTGTAGGCCATTAATTAAATGTAATAAATATTTTTTTTGGCCCATTAAAATAAAAAGAAAACGACTGTCGATTATATTCAACTTTATAAAGTTGAGGATGTGGATTATATTCATTCGTATGGGCCTATGTGTCTGTGTGGATTTCTCATCTATGTTTGGAGAATTATATGGTATCCCATCATCGCCTCAATAAGGAGTTTTGGGCCAAGCCAATGTTGACAATAGCGAGGGAAAAAGAATAAGCCATGTTGCTTGCTAAACCCAGTCAGGATGAGAGCTTGAACAAGTTAGTGCTATGACCCACCATATTGATATTTCTCATCCTCCACGGAGTCATTTACACCACCATGGTTCCCTTCCTTCCTCTCTGAAGGCTATAAATATATGTGAGTAGCCAATTCCATGCCTATTTCTTCAGATGCCGCAGTTTGGCACGATCCGATGAGCATTTATGCATTATAATGAATACAAATGCAACTGGACCATACCTGTGCAGCTAAAGTAATACGCATAACATATATCATCATCGATATTTAGTTCGGGGAAGAGTGTTGTGATTTACAACGCAGGTCTGTTAAGCGGCATATTTTCTTTGTTAATTAGTTACTAAACAATGATTTAAGAGTTGAAACATGATTTTGACGAGTGAGTCTATTGTCAAAGTATATATGTTTAGTGTTTTATAAAGATTATATTAAAATAAAAAGTTATAAATAAAGTTATTTAAGGATATTTTATATTTTTGAAAATTTCATATAATATTTGATTTTTAAGATATTTGTTTTATAGTATTTCAGGAAATTTGTGCATTGCCATTTTTTTTTGCCTTCTCCTTTCTTATATATCATTATTATCCAATTTATTAGAAGCAGTTTAAATCTACAGCAGAATCACTTTTGACAAAGATGATGCCGCTAACTCATGAACTAACGTTCCCCGATAGGAGTTATAGCATTATGTTTTTTTGTTGATATAATAATGTTATCCTCTTTTATTAAGATAAACTTTGAGGGATGTTGGAATAGAATATTTCAAGAGCCGTCATTTAGGTTCAATCTAAGATTATTGAATAGGGTAATCATTCGCAGAGCTGTGTAAATGCAAGTACATCCAGGTTCAATTGAAGATTATTGAATAGGGAAATTATGGGATAGCACCAAGAGGGAGGGATCAAATCTCTCGAAAGCAAACCTCCTTGAGTGCAATACCTGAGAAGAGGTTTGCACCTCGGAAGATTGGATCCCTCTCGGTGCTTGATAGAGCCTAGGATTTGGATCTACGTTGGTTATAGCCGACATTTACATGAGTAACGTTACATAACATTACAACATCTCCCTCATAATAGGAAATCATGTTTTTAGCCGAATTTTACATGAGGAATGTTACATAACGTTACAACATTTCCCTCATAATATTTATAGCCAACATTTACATGAGGAACGTTACAGAACGTTACAATATCTCCCCCATACTGGGTTGTAGAGCGCCTCTCAACGCAATGAGTGCCTTGTATACAACGCCATGATCACAATCCCAAGCTTTAAGATCCCGGCTTGGTATCCTTCAATAGTGTCTTCTTTGTCTTTAATGAGATGCTTAATGCCAATTTTTATATCCTTGATAAAGAAAACCTATGGCCTATATTCCCTTAAAAACTTGAAAATAAGCATAAAATTTGTTAAAATAGGAGTCAAAATTGTTTATGTTAATATTACTTATTTTTTGTACTTTTAAAATTAAAATTCATCCAAATTTTTTTATAACATATTTTACATAATTATTAATAAAAATTGAGAATTATAATTGTTTATATGAATATTACTCTTTTGTTTTAATGCTTAAAAATGGTTCAACCAAAATATTTTAAACCATCGTTTGCATAGCCATATAAATCTATCTGATATATTATTAAAAATTGGCATTAAGCATCTCATTAAAGACAAAGAAGACATTGTTGAAGGATACCAAGCCAAAACCTTAAAGCTTGGGATTTTGATCATGGTGTTGTATACAAGGCTCTCATATATCCCCATTTATGACGAGGGGAACCAGAATATGATGAATTGAAAATCATCGATATGGTATAATCCATTGCAAGAATCATGATTTCGATTCCATGCATGGATTAAATCATTCATTGTAGTATTGAATTTTTAGGACTCAAAGATTGCAATTTTCGATTGAAGGGATTCTCACAAGGAGATTTGTCTCATTTTATAATCAGAATGTGTCGAGAATAGGGATGGAAAGAGTTCCCTTATTGGCCCACACTTATGATCATAATAAGCATCATTTTTTAAACTCAAATAAATAGATTGTATTATAAACAATTGATAAAATCAACTTCAAAAGATACATTGAAGTAGTTCAAAACATGTCTTACATAGTTTCCAACATTACTATCAATACCATTTACAGTCATCCAAAATATGAAGACTATTTCAAAATGACTAACTATTACTATGTTGTTATATATTTTGACCATTAAATGAAACATGTAAAATGAGGATTAAGCATTAGTATTTCCACTTTCCATGGCATGGTATTTTGTTTCTTCATATGTACTGCCATTTGCATAGGAAATATTAACATCTTCATTAGTATCTTGTTGATCCTACTTTCTTGAGCTCGAGATATCAACACGGGTGGGTTGGCGAGCTGAATAACCATTGTTGTTCTCACTCTCTGAATTGTCCATCATTATGGAATTCTTTCTTGCTATTAAATCTTCATGTTTCGCTAAAGTTGTTGAAATTTCTTTAACTTGAGCATCAAAGGCACAAAATATTCCTTCAACTTCGTCTAATCATATATCAAAACAAGAAAAATTGGCATTAAGCTAATGAGAATCTTACTCTACTTCATCGAATCGAATATCCAAAATAGGCACATGATCGGTAATTTAGTGAATCGTTGCTATCAAACCTTCCAATTGTGAATTCATCCATCTCATTTCTTGACGAATGACTTGAATATCAGCTTAGATGGCACCAATTCTCACAAAGTTTATCTTCAATCTATTTTTCTATAACTACTCCAAACTTTACTTCACCACAATCCCACACAAACCTTCAAAAACTTCAAACCTGAAAAAAAAAAAACCCAATTTATGTACGGGGAGGACTCTACTTCCTACCCAATACAATTAAACAAAGGAGATTCAACTAGATTCTCATCATTGTCCACATAGAGATACAAATTTCAAAGGCATAAAGAAAAATTGTTGCTTCATAAAACATCCAAAACTTTCCATACCAACGAAAGAGTACAGTCCAAACAATGTCTACATAAAGATAATTTTATGTAAGTGAGAATTGTGGCATGCACTACTTAAATTTGGAATCCGCTCTCCAATGCATAGGAGAAGGAATCAATAACCACAAAGGTCCACACAACCATTTCAACATTCATATTCTCTCTAGACCAACTCCCTCCAATGTGATTTGCTAATTGATAATGTTGACACAGACTATTCATTATACTCAAGAAAACATCTTGGCTAAATGTACCTCCATACGCCCCTGTATTAACCCCAAGTGTGTGATTCAAGATAACTCAATAAGCTTCATTTACCAAGAAGGGTCGAAGCCTACACATGGTCAAATGAAGTACCAAGTGTATTTAGTCTACCTATCATCGATTCTGATAATAGATGCTTGACAGGACTTGGTTCATAATGTATAAGTAGGTTCAAGTTTGCACATAAAACATTAAGGGAGCCCACAAGAGAGTAGTTGACCCCCATTTTTTAACACCCCTCTTGTTAGATTTTTAACATTTAAGCTATATGATCTTAGGATCTTATCTGAGAGAATAACAAGCACAACAATCAAACACAAGAGACAATGAACACAAAGATTTTCCTCAGGGAAACCATAAAGGAGAAAACCCCACAACTTCCTCAGAGATAGAATCAGCACTAAAAGTAAAACCCAAAGATAGTAAGATGATCTCTTGACAGCAGTAGTCTCTCTCTCTCTTGTCCCAGATTCTTCTCTCTGGAGCATCATTGGATCAACATCAAGTCTGGATCATCACTTGATCTGGATCATCACTGGATCATCATCAAGTCTGGATCATCACTTGATCTGGATCGTCACTGTTGGATCATCACTGGTGCTATCTCAACTCTACTCATCATAGGAAGTTCTACAGAGCCAACCCTTTTTCATGTTGGTTGTAGTCCTAGCTTTCATGTAGGTATTCATCGTCTTCAACACTTATATCTGACCATGGAATGAACCATGTCAGAAAGGCCCACCCAACACTTACATCTGACCATGGAATGAACCATGTCAGAAAGGCCCAATACTCACATCTGACCTCATCATGTCAGAAAGGCTCTGCACTTACATCCGACCTCATCATGTTAGAAGGGCGTTGCACTTATATTCAACCTCATCATGTCAGAAAGGCTCTGCACTTACATCCAACCTCATCATGTCAGAAGGTCTCTATACTTACATTTGACCTCATCATGTAAGAAGGGCTCTCAGCTCTAGGATGAGTGTCAGTCCCAAACTGAACCAAATTTGTGGTAACTGACCAGGTACCTCCATTCTCCTAGAGAATGGCCTCTCAGCACTAAGCTGAGTTTCAGTCCTAGACTGAATCAATTTCCTGGTAACTGACCAGGTGCCTCCATTCTCCCAAAGAATGCCCTTCAGCACTTATATCTGATCATGTGGGAACACATCCCTCAATCACATCAAAATGGCTTTGCACTGATCATGTAGTAATACAACCCACAATCACATCAGAATATCTCTACACTAATCATGTGGTAACACAACCCACAATCACATCAGAGCATCTATGCACTTACATCTAACCATGTGAAGCTCAGGTTTCCATCATGTCAGAAGGGCCAATGGACACATAAATTCCATTTGGAGGGAAACTCGATCTAGAGAACACCAAGCTTCTCCCTAAAGTACTCAAACTTTACTCTGGCTAATGGTTTGGTCAGTACATCAGCTATTTGCTCATCCATTGCAACATATTGGAGCTTCACTGCTCTTCTTTGCACCATACCCCTGATATAGTGATACTTGAGCTCAATATGCTTTGACTTGTCATGGAACACTAGGTTCTCCAACAGCTTCACATAGCTCTGGTTGTCGCAATATATACAAGTATCATCCATCTGAAGATCAATTAAATCAGACAGTAGCTTTCTCAGCCACACTACCTCACAACTAGCTTAACAAGCTGCAACATATTCTGCTTCAGTTGTACTTAGTGCCACACAGGATTGCTTCCTGCTAAACCAGGAGATCACACCTGATCCCATACTGAAGCAACACCCTGAAGTGCTCTTTCTATCAATGTAACTGCCTGCCCAATCTGAATCCACATAACCTTCTAGGTTAATCTTCTGATTTGCCTCATAATTGAGCCCATAATCAACTATACCCTTCAGGTACCTCAGAATATGCTTTGCAGCAATCAAGTGAACATGTCTTGAACCCGTCAGGAACTAGCTCAATGTGTTCACAACAAAGCAAATATTTGGTCTCATATTCGTCAAGTACATCAAGGACCCAATCATCTGACGATACATTGTAGCATCAACCGCTTCTGATGAAGCATTGCTCAATAGCTTCAGGTTCGATGCCATAGGTGTGGTCATGGCCTTGCAGTCCATCATCCCGAACCTATTTAGGATCTCTATGACATACTTCCCTTGACCCAGAGAAATTCCATCTGCATTTTGCCACACTTCCATGCCTAGAAAATAGTGCATCATACCCAAGTCCTTCATTTCGAACTCGGCAGCAAGCTTCCTCTTTGTATCAGCAATCAACCCATCCTCACCTGTCACAAATAGATCATCTACATACAATAGGAGTATCACTGCGTTCCCATCTTCAACCTTGTAGTAAAGGTTGGAATCCGCTTTACTCTTGGTAAAGCCCAAATTGGATAGGAAGCTGTCAATTTTGCCATACCGTTTCGTGGGCGCCTGTTTCAAACCACACAGGGCTTTCTTTAACTTACACACATCAGTCTATCTGTCATGTGTCTCAAAACTGAGTGGTTGCTCCACATATACTTCCTCTTCTACTACACCATTCAAGAAAGTTGTCTTGACATCCATCTGGTGTACTTTCCACTTCATTACTGTAGCTAAAGCAAGTATTGATCTGATGGAAGTATATCTGGCTACAGGAGAAAAAGTTTCTTCGTAATCTATTCCTTCTTTCTGAGAGAAACCACAAGCCACAAATCTTGCTTTATATTTCTCTATGCTACCATCTGCAACATGCTTGATCTTAAAGATCCATTTGTAAGTCACAATAGACTTCCCCTCTAGTCTTGGGACAACATCCCAAACATCATTCTTCATGATCGATTGATATTCTTCGATCATAGCATCCTTCCATTCTTTCTTTTTTGCCGCTTCTTCATAGTTGGAAGGTTCTTTGTCAATGAAGTCACATAATAAGGCTACATAACCGGAGCAGGACCTAGTTCTTTTCCTTTCTCTGTGTATCTCTTCTGGAGCCCTATATCTTTCTGCACCTTGGATAGCTTCTCGTACCCAAGCATGTTTCCACTTGTGGGGATTCTTTTCTTGAGGTGGATCTATAGATTCTTGAGGTTCTTCTTCTTCTCGATCTTCTTCTAGAATTGCTTCGTTCATGGTTGTGTCATGAATTCTAGGTACTTCTGTTTCTTCAGGTTCTTTAGCAAGTCTCTTTTTGAATTTGTTGTCAACTAAGTCTTTTTCAAATGTTACGTCCCTGCTAATGTCGATCTTCTTGAATCTTGGGAAGTATATTTTGTAAGCCTTCGAGCTTTCAGAGTATCCCACATATATACCCGTCCTTCCTGAAGGATCTAATTTTTTCCTCTTTTCTTTTGGAATGTGTATGTACATTGGACAACCAAATATTCTGAGATGACTGACTTCTAGTTTCTTGCCGAAAAACACTTATTCAAGTGTCTTGTTCTCAAGTACTCTATGTAGAGTACAGTTTTGTACATACACAGTTGTTCTATCAGCTTCTTCCCATAGATGCATGGGAAGATCTTGATCATGAAGCATTGCCCTTACAACTTCCATGATCGTTCTATTCTTTCTTTCTGCAACCCCATTCTATTGTGGATTATATGGACTAGTCAACTCCCTCTTAATCCCTGAATCTTTGCACAATTCCTTGAATTCATTTGATGTGAATTCTCCACCATTGTCTGATCAGAAAATCTTGATCTTCTTGTCTGTGTAGTTTTCGATCAAGGCTTTGAATTCAATGAACTTGTTGAATACTTCATCTTTGTTCTTCATGAAGTATATCCATGTCTTCCTAGAAAAATCAACAATGAAAGAAACATAGTATACATACCCGCTTAATTAACTGGATGACATCGAACCACATACATCGGAGTGAATGATTTCCAATATTCCTTTAGCCTTGCTTTCGCTACTTGGAAATGTCTTCTTTGTGTTCTTTCCTTTCGCACATCCCTTACATAATCCTTCATGTTTTGCTTGTATTTCTGGAAGACCTTCAATGGCTTTGCTTGCAAGTGGTAGTGCCCTATAGTGCACATGTGTAAGCCTTCTATGCCAAAGTTCATTTGGTTCTACTGAGTCATGAACCAAAGCTTGTTCTAGTTGGCCCTTTAGTCTGTATAGTCCTCCCTCTTGTTCTCCAATTACTACTGCATCATCAATAGTCTTTCCTTTTGGCCACATGATGACTTAACCATCTATAAATGCAACTCTTATACCTTTTTCATCTAATGCAGAGATGGAGATAAGGTTCTTCTTTAGTCCTGGTACAAATAGGACATCCTTCATTTTATAGACTTTCCAGAGTCTAATTTGTAGGAGGATTCTCCACTACCTTTTATTGGATATTGGAAGTCATCCCCAAGTTTCACCTTGTGGGGTGATTCATGTTCTGATAGTTTCACAAATGATTCTTTGAATCCCGTCATATGTTTGGAAGCCCCACTGTCTATAAGCCAATCATTGCCTCCATGTGTGATGTTTCCCGTGAGAGCAGAAATCAAAACATATTCTTCATCACTTGAAGAATCATCACTTTATTGTTTGATTCTCTTCTTGGAAGGCTCATCATCTTCCACAGCATGAGCATGATGTCTTTTCTTGCTTCCCTTCCTCTTGTGAGATTTATCTTTGTTTATAGGACAATCTCTTGCAAGGTTTCCTCTTTCATCACATGTAAAGAAAATGTACTTAGACAAATCTTTGTTAGACTTTCCAATGTTTCTCTTCTGGTGCCAAGTGCTTACCTCTATGATGGTTTGTTCTGATTTTCTTGGATTGTACTGTGAGAGCTTGATCTTCACTTCCCATCTTTTCTTCTCATGCTAATATTCGAGCTTCTTCTTGTGAGCATTCCTCCCACAGTCTGCTAAACTTGACTAGCTTCTTTCTAGCATAGATCCCTTGAATGAAAGAGTCCCATGCCCTAGGGAGACCATTCAAGGTGGTCATCACAATTTCTGCATTCTCTACTTCTTCATCTACCACTTCCAGTTGTTCCCTGATCTGAGAGACCCTTGTAAAGTAATACTGGATGGTCTCCGCATTCTATATCTTTACATTCTTCAATTGGTTTCTCAGAGTCATCTTTTGGTTTATGTTCTTCCCTTCAAATAACTTGGTCAGGGAATCAAACATCTCTTTAGATGTCTTTAGAGAGGACACATGTGGTATGAGGTGATTCTTGATTAAATCAGAAATAATCCTCTTAGCCATGACCAATTTCTTCTAGTGTAAGGCCTTAGCCTCATCTCCCTCTGGAACTGGAACCTCTTCATTGTTGTAAGAGTCCAACCCATTTTCTTCCAGGAGCAGGGAGATCCTATACTTCCAAGCTTGGAAGTTATCAGCTCCCTTAAGCTTTTCATCAAGATTGGTATGATGAGACATCTTAACAGAGAAACTCAAATGGAAATGCAAAAGATTTAGATCTTACCAGGTTAAGACGTTGGAACTGGATCTGGAGCTGAATTTTTGCAGAGTTGGTTCAGGAGCAGATTAGGGTTTGACTTTCCCGAAGTTCTACCCAACCAAAAACTTTGATCTTGATCTCTAAACTTTGATTTTGGGGAGGAGATCAATCCAGGCATGGGCTCACTCAAAAATTCCACTTCTATGGAAAGCCCTAATTTTCAGCAGTAGTGTTGAGTCAAAAACTGAAAATGCTCAAAATCAGATTCTGCTTCGACATAAAGATGCGCCCTGGAGAGGAGAGTCATCCCAACCTCCTTTTGCTAAAAATCTGTGGAGAGAGATCCAAAAAGTAGGAAGCCCTAGTTTCCGTAGCTGCACAGTGTCTTCTTCTCAGGTTAGTTATAATACCATGTTAGATTTTTAACATTTAAGCTATATGATCTTAGGATCTTATCTGAGAGAATAACAAGCACAACAATCAAACATAAAGACTTTCCTTAGGGAAACCATAAAGGAGAAAACCCCGCAGCTTCCTCAGAGATAGAATCGGCACCAAAGGTAAAACCCAAAGACAGTAAGATGATCTCCCGACAGTAGTAGTCTCTCTCTCTCTTGTCCCAACTTCTTCTCTCTCTCTCAGTTATGCGCTACAACTGAGTGTGAGTGAATGAATATGAATGTGTGATCAATAGAGAGGCTCCCTCTCTATTTATACTAATTCCCAACTTGACAATAACTCACTATGGTCGACTTCTCTAGGAGAGTCTAATAACCCTAGGCCCCACAACTGCAGGGACTTTAACCCTTGATCAATAAAGAGGGTTATACTCTATGACTTTACATAACTTGTTTACATTATTGAATCTCCCGATCAGAACATCGGGGTATGACATGACTCAATTACATTGCAGATACTTCCCAGAATAAACATCGGGGGTACAATACATAAGATATACAAGTGAATACATTCCGAAGTTACAAATACATCAACACCTCCCCCCCCCCCCCCCCCCCCCACCGAGGTATGTGCGATGCTTCACTTACTAATTTGTATGTGCTCTCTTCGAACATGATAGAATTGTGTAGATGAAATTTGAGAGAGAAGGCCAATAATTTGTTTATGAAGTCTTCATGCAATTTCATCCACTATTTCATATTGATGCTTAGGCTGGGAAAGAATAAGAAGAAATCTTCCTATCACCACTAGTGATTGGATACCAAGTGAAACATATTGTTTCAATCTCAGGTAAAAATCATATCACTCTACTTGATTATTAGTGACAATCCCTAGACCACAAGCAAAGGTTAAAACTATATTTAATACAGGGTAACAATTAACCCCCCAATAACTATATAGGTATTGGTAAGGTGATTGGTTATATCATGTTGATCCATGATCCATGCATGTCCCCCTTTTATTACTATCCTCAATGCATTAACTAATTTTTATTCCAAAATTTAACCCAAACATTTTTTCTAAATGATGGCTAATTGTGGTAGTTCATAATTAATTGGACAGTCATCATGGCTCCCAAATTTGAAAATATGGACAGTTAAAATTTTAGACCATTTATAAGGGAAGTCTTGCTTGATTAAAAAGATGTTTATTATGATCATAGGTGTGACTGATAAGGGTACTCATTTTGCCCTTACTCCCAACACATGTTCTAATATGAAAATGAGACAAATCTCCCTGTGAGACTCCCTTCAATAGAAAATTGCAATCTTTGAGTTCTAAAAATGCAATACTATAATGAGTGATTTAATCCACACATGGAACCAAAATCATGAATCTTGCAATGGTTTATGCCATATCAACGATTTTCAATTCAGCGTATTATGGTGCCCCTTGTCATATATGGGGCTATATGAGTGCCTTGTATACAACACCATGATCAAAATCCCAAGCTTTAAGATCTGTGCTTGGTATCTTTCAAGAATGTCTTCTTTGTCTTTAATGAGATGGTTAATGCCAATTTTTATATCCTTGGTAGAGAAAACATCCATGTAATGATGAGTGGCCTAGATGCCATTAAAAACTTGAAAATAAGCATAAAATTTGTTAAAATATGAGTCAAAATCGTTTATGTTAATATTATTGATTTTTTTAGTATTTTTAAAATTAAAATTCATTCAAAATTTATTATATCATATTTCACATAATTATTAATAGAAATTGAGAATTATAATTGTTTATATTAATATTAATATTTTGTTTTAATGCTTAAAATGGTTCAACCAAAATATTTTAAATCATCGTTTACATAGCCATATAAATATTTCTTGTATATTATTATACCTGCCTCAGCAGGTATATTGTAATCGATCGAATTCAAACCGCGTTGACTTTGGGTATTAGTTGGTGCATATCGGTGCATATTTAAAAGATTAAAATCTCTATTCCAAAGTTTAACTTTGTAACATGAAAAATAGCAATTTTTAAATTTATTAAAATTGTATTTATTTGTGTTGCTATTGGTTAAGCAGGGATGATGTCATCCTCGAAGTTTGCTATCTGGATTTGGGTCGACACCTGGTAACAATGACATCATATGCAACTTTTCACCTACCCGCCTTCTTCTTGTCTCCGGGGGCTCAACGGAATTTCGAATATGCATCGGACTTTGGATCTATCATTCCCCGCTATGATCTGGACCGTTGATTACTGGACTTTGCAACCTCCGCTTTCATCCTGGTCATTAATCCCTCATCTAATCTGTGCCATGCATTGTCTGTTCATCGAAATCCGCTCTACTTCATCATGCCAAATCTTAGTATCATCAAGCGGATCGAAGTCAAACTTATCCTCATCTGCTGGATTCATAGTCTGGATATAGAGCTTCCATTCAGGGTAGTTCCCCGAAGCTATGGCATCAGTT
>LPNX010520760.1:153580-203939 GCA_001517045.1 Pseudotsuga menziesii | reverse complement strand
AGTTATTCTATAATATAATATAGTTATTCTTAAGACAAAAAAATTGAGGTATTTTTCATCAAAAGAATATAATTAAATTGAAAAGGGATTTTTAGGTACTTTAATATTCATGTCAAATACTTTTTTGACACAAAATAAACATAACCATATGATATACTCAATCTAATCATATAAGTTAAGTTAAGGAAGGCATGTATGATATGATAGAATATATTCCAACATAAAGTTAATTAAAGTAGAGAAGAGACTAATACATCATTTATAATAATAAAAAATTAACACTTTATCTTCCAACAAAATAATATAATAAAATTGAAATGGTTATTTTAAGGAGATTAGTAAATCATTTAAATAACAAACCAACACTCTATTGTGGTATCTTTCACCAAAATAATAGAATAACATAGTAATATTATAATTTTTCTAAGATTAAATATATTTAAATATTTACTTTACGTAATACAAACATAACTATATAAAATATTTAACAACTATCATAAGTAAATGAATATGCATGTATGATATTATAAAATATATAGATATATGAGAAACATTCTATGTTTTTAAAGAATTATCTTCTTGAAAGTTTCATTGTAATAGTTGGTGCTTACATTGGAATTCAGATTTTTCAAAATCTCCAATTGTTGTTACATTTTTAATATCTATATTGTTAAGTATTTATTAGGCATTCAACATTGTTAATGTTATTCAATATCCATTTCTTATGTAATATTTATTAAACTATTTTTAAGAGCCAAGTACTAGGCATCTATGTTGCTTATCTCAACTATTGGTAGTGACAAAAGCTCTCCTATTCACAAAGACAAGTAAACTCATTTTGGATCTTTAATTTCAAGGACTTACTTAATAACTAATTAATTGATATACACATAGAAATATAAACAATGACAGTTACAAGAAGTAACAAGTAATGCAACAACCTATAAACAACAAGTAATCTCACATAGAAATATAAGTACCATGGCGACAAGTAATACATTGTTTCAAGTTTGAATGTTTCATAATTTCTTTAACTTTTAGCTTTAAACTATATACAATATCACAATAAAATATTTCTAAGAGGCAGGTATAAGCAGCCTTGCTGCTATTTCACTTGTTAAAAATTGTCATTAGTCATCTCATTAAAGACAAAGAAGAGATTGTTCAAGGATACCAATCCAAGACCTTAAATATTGGGATTTTGATCATGGTGTTGTATACAAGGCACTCGTATCCCCATTTATGATGAGGGTCACCAGAACACGATGAATTGGAAATCGTCGATATGGTATTTGAATCCATTCCAAGAATCATGTTTTTGATTCCATGCGTGGATTAAATCATTAATTGTAGTATTGCATTTTTGGGACTCAAAGATTGGAATTTTCAATCGAAGGGAATCTCACAAGGAGATTTGTCTCATTTTATAATCAGAATATATATTTGTCAAGAATAAGGATGGAAAGAGTGTCCTTATGATCATAATAAGAATCATTTTTTAACTGAAATAGAAATATTGTATTATAAACAACTGATAAAATAAACTTCAAAACATACATTGAAGTAGTTCAAAACATGCCTTACATAATTTCCAACAGTACTATCAATACCATTTACAGTCATCCAAAGTCTGAAGACTATTTCAAAATGACTAACTATTATTATGTTGTTATATATTTTGACAATTGTCCTAATAATTTTTGACAAAAATGAAACATGTAAATTGACAATTAAGCATTATTATTTCCATTTTCCATGCCCTTGTATTTTGTTTCTTCATTTGCACAGTCGTTTGGATCATAAATATTAGCATCTTCATTAGTATCTTATTGATCCTACTCTTGAGCTTGAGATATCAACACGAGTGGGTGGCAGGATGACTGACCATTGTTGTTCTCACTCTCTGAATTGTCCACCATTCTGGAATTCTTTCTTACTATTAAATCTTTGTGCTTAGCTAAAGTTGTTGAAATTTCTTTAACTTGAGTATCAAATGAATGAATTGTTCCTTCAACTTCGTCTAATCAGATATCAAAAGAAGAAAAATTTGCATTAAGCTAATGAGAAGCTTATTCTACTTCATCCAAGCGAATATCCAAAATAAGCACATGATCAATAATTTGGTGAATCGTTGATATCAAACCTTCCATTTTTTACTTCATCCATCTCATTTATTGATGAATGTCTTGAATATAAACTTTGATGGCACCAATTCTCACAAAGTTTATCTTCAATCTATTTTTCCATAACTGATCCAAACTTTACTTCACCACAATCCCACGTCAACCTTAAAAACCATCAAAGACCTTAAAAAACCCCAATTTATGTATGGGTAGGACTTTGATTCCTACCCAATACAATTAAAAAAAGGAGATTCCGCTAGATTATCATCATTGTCCACATAGAGATACAAATACCAAAGGTGTAAAGAAAAATTGTTGCTTCATAAAACATCCAAAACTTTCCAAACCAACGAAAGAGTAGAGTCCAAGTAATGTTTACAAAAATAATATTATATGTAAGTGAGAAATGTGGCATGCAGTGCTTAAATTTGGAATCCACTCTCCAATGCATAGGAGAAGTCATCGATAACCACAGAGGTCCACACAACCATTTCAAAATCCATATTCGCTCTAGACCAACTCCCTCCAATACTATTCGCTCATTGATAATGCTGAAACACACTATTCCTTATACTCAAGAAAACATTCTGGATAAATGTAACTCCATACGCCCTTGTATCGATCCCAATTGTGCGATTCAAGATAACTCAAGAAACTTCATTTACAAATAAGTGTCGAATCCTCACATGGTCAAATGAAGTACCAAGTGTATTTAGTGTACATGTCATTGATTCTAATAATAAATGCTTCACAAGACTTGGTTCATAATGTCTAAGTAGGTTCAAGTTTGCATATAAAACATTACGGGAGCCAACAAGATAGTAGTTGACCACCATTTTTTAACACCAACCCCCAACCCCCCCATGTATGTGTGATGCTTCATTTACTAATTTGTATGTGCTCTCTTCGAACATGATATAATTGTGTAGATGAAATTTGAAAGAGAAGGCCAATAATTTATTTATGAAGTCTTCATGCAATTTGATCCACTATTTATTATGATGCTTTGGTTGGGACAAAATAAGAAGAGATCCTACTATCACCACTAGTGATTGAATACCATGTGAAACATATTGTTTCAATCCGAAGTGTAAATCATAGCACTCCACTTGATTATTAGTGTCAATCTCTAGACCGCAAGCAAAGTTTAAAACTATATTTCATCCAGGTTAAAAATTAACCCCCCAACCCAGGCACCTACCTCCCTAATAATAAGCATATTTTTAATCAACCAAGACTTCCCTAATAAATGGTTTGAAATTTAATAATGTTTATCGATAGAAAATAACGTGTTTTTTTAAAATACTCTGCAACTTATATTACAAACTAGGTTTCAAGAAAGTTTTCTTTTGGCCATGGATCATCCATATCCTGTGCCTGAGCTCGAACCAAATGCAGGGATATCTTTGGACAAATACTGCTCCAAGTTGTATGCTTCACAAGCCTCCACCCCCACTTAGTCTTCTACTAGATTTGTAAAGAGGGGGGCATCACCAAAAATCACAATTAATTCAGCATCTAGTAAAATCAATGCCCTAGGGTTAAGCGAAAGTGGATTGGTGGGACTTTTCACGAGGCTATGTATTTCACCAAGATAAATGGATTTTTGGTTAAATAAAAATTAGAGGCCACTTCTAACAGGAAGAATGCAACATCGCTTATGTGGAAGAGGGTACTATGTTTTTCACTTTGAATATAAAACAAATAGGGATATGATCTTTCGCAATGTACCTAACTTCATGGGACCTAGAGGTATGTATTTGAATAGCTAGAATATGTCCTTCAATGTAAAAAATAATATTCTGTCGACTATCCCATTATGGCTCAAGCTACCTCACCTTCCTTTACATTGTTGGTTAGATGAGATCTTGACAGATATAGGTAATTATTTAGGAAAATATATTGATAAATCTAAACCTAAATCTCTAATGTTCTCTTTTGCTCGAATACGTGTTGAGGTTGATTTAGAAAAAGTATTGTCGGAGGTTGATGATATCATTATGGATCATTGGACACATTTAAAAGAGGTATATTATGACCAATTACCATTTAAATGTAATTCTTGTCACAAGTATGGTGATTTTACTAAGGACTGTACAAAGAATATAAAGAAGGAACCAGAGAAAGAACGACATAAAATTGGCAACAGGTTCAAAAAAATGGTAAACATGTTCAAATAGCCCTAGTTCAAGAAATAGAGGTAGATCCATCACTCTCAAATCGATTTCAAGTACTTGCAAATATGGAAGATAACAAAAAGTATACAGATGGTGAAACCGTGCAACAAGACTCCCAAATATCTACTCCTCATTTAGTTTTGGAAGAAATCGGAATAGAAGAATTAGTTTCCACTTTACCCTTGAAGCAATACAAGAGAATAACTTGCATTTGAATTCTGAAATGATAAAGCCAATAAGGGTTATCACTCACTCCAGTTTGTCACTTGATGACTCATCATAAGATAATGAAGAGGGTATAATCATTCGGAAAAAAAACCATGAAGAAAATCACGTAAACAATTAAAAGGCAGAAGCAGATAGAGAAAAGCAGTTATGTAAGCAAGCTTCATTGGAAAATATTATAAAAGGGTCAAGATCTTCCTCAAAAGGGAAAAAATCAGAAGCAGGAGGGAAGACCAGTTCACAATCAAAGAAATAATATTCATAGTCTCTTGGAATTCCAAAGGCTGGGGGGGGGATCAAAAGTTGAAGCTATTAGAAACACGATATATAAAGAAAAAAATATCCCTTATCATGCTCCAAGGTGAGACTAAAATGGAGGCAAATGATGTTAAACAAATATTTCAAAAAGTTTGGAAAAATGGCACATGCACTATTGTCAATTCTACAAGGGTTTCTAGAGGTCTAGCAATTTATTGGGATGAAAATAAATTCAATTTCCTTAATGACAAAGACAAAAACAATTGGTTAATGGTAGAATTAGAAGACATTAGCAATCATGAGACATTTAAAGTTTTCAATATCTATGGCCTGGTTCTTTGCAATCATAAGCAAAAATTTTGGCAAACATTAATTTCTCTAGAAGTTTGTTAGTGTAATGTAATTGTTAAATACTTTAATGCAACTTTATCTCATAGAGAAAGAAGAGGAGATATCCTAATCAGGGATCCTTTTGGCAAAAATCTAGAGGATTCCATAAGTGATCTCGATCTAATGGATATAAAACCTCATAGAGGTAATTTTACTTAGTCAAATAGAAGACTTGGACCAGGGCACATAGCTGCAAGATTAAAGCAATGTTTAATTCAAAACAGTATTCTAACAAAATGCCTATTAATTAGTGCAACTATTCTTCCTAATGCAAGATCATATCACAAGCCTCTTTTGTTAACTATTGAATAAATGGAAAATCAAGGCCCAATTCCAATTAGATTCAACCCCTTATGGCTAGATCAAGAAGAGGTCTATCCTCTTATTGAGAATGCATGGAAGGATTATGTTGAAGGATCCCGATCCTTTATATGGGAATCAAAGTTGCATATAGTTAAAACTTCCCTAAAGGACTGGGAAAAAATCATTATCAGTTTCCCCAAAAGGAAAAAATGGAAATTCAAAAAGAATTGACCATGTTACAAGAGAAAATGGAAACAACGGTTATAACTCTAGAATTATTAATTAAAGAAAAGTAGATCAATTTAAAGATGAAGGACGTTCTTCGACGGGAGGAGGAAACATAGAGATTGAAATCTAGAGCTTTATGAATTAAATATGGTGACAAAAATACTACCTTTTTTCATAACCAAGCAAAGATCCGTTTAATGAAAAATTATATTCAAGAGATCCATGATGAGGAAGGCATGAAGTATGTAGGTTTTACTGAGGTTCGTGAAGAAACATTTAAACATTACAAAAACATTTTCACTGAGAAAGGGAATGAAATAGATAATGCTAAGGAAGCAATGCTGAAAAATGTGCTTATTTTGGTCTCTAAAGAGGAAAATCTCAAGCTATGAACATATATCAATGAAGCTGAAGTGTTGGCAGCAATAAGAGGCCTAGGATCATAGAAAGCTGCTAGCTCGAATGGGTTCACAATCCACTTTTATAAAGCATGTTGGCCTATTATTAAACAGGAATTGTGTAAAATGTGGAACTAAACCAATGGTAGGAAGAAGATTGGAGGTACCACAAACTCTTCTTTCTTGGCACTTAGTCCTAAAGAGACCAAACCTTCATCTTTTCCAAGATACGAGCGTACTTCTCTATGTAAATCTTCATATAAGATTTATCCAAGATCTTGGCAAATTGGATGAAATTCATACTCCATTGTCCTATCTCTGAAGGACAAGGAGGCTTTGTCGATAAAAGAAATATAATGGATAATATTGTCTTAGTACATGAGGTAATACATACCAGTGTTACAAAAAAAGATCAAGGAATGGCAATAAATCTCGACATGGCAAATGCATTTGACATAGTTAGACATAGTTTTATGTTTGTTGTTTTAGAATGATTTAGGTTTTCCCTCTTTTTATTCAAATGGATTAAAGATTGCATAAGTCAACCGTGGATAGCTCCTTTGATAAATGGGACGCCAACATAATTTTGCAGGCTTCTAGAGGAATTCGTTACGGATTCCCTTTGTTCCCCTTTTTGTATATCCTAATGGAAAAAACCTTAGGAAGAAAGTTAATAAGGCACATTGAGAAAAGGAATGTTCGAGGTATAATTGTAAGCAGGGGAATAAAGGCTGTAAAAATTCCCAATTTGTTGATGATACAATCCTATTAGGGGGGGGCTTGTCTCATCAATGTTAAATGTTTCAAAAGAATTCTATATGACTTCCTATGAGCCTCAGGTGGTAAATTAAATAATGAATGGAATATCCCTCTACAGATCCTTCATAACATCTCTCGTATTCTTGGATTTGTGGGCTCTTCTTATTGGATTTCTTTCAGATATCTTGACATCCCCATATCCATCAAGAAAGTGTAGTCTTTTGAATGGGGACAAAAATTACAAAAAATGAAGTACAAAATTCCAAGTTGGGGAATGCGCTGGCTCAATCCAGATGGGAAAATAATCCTGATCAAATCTATACTCTCCTCTCTCTATATATATGTCAATGCTCTTCATTAGTTACCCCAACTAGAATTATGAAAAGCTTAAATAAACATATTCGGTGTTTGCTCTAGCAAGGGGGGGAAACGAACAAGAGAAAGTTTCATCTTGTAAATTGGCACATAGTTAAAGCTCCAAAATGGCATGGAGGAGTCGGTATCTGAGATCCAAAATTAATGAATCTGGAAATGGGTGCCATATTGGTTTGGAATTTGATTTCCAGAGAAAAATCATGCTGGAAAGAAATTCTTCAGAAAAATAATTCTACAAGCCATGACTCCGGTGTATTAATAAATACAATTGGGATAGAGATGCATCTGAAATATGGAATCTATGTAAGGCTATTAGTAAAATAGTATAGGGTCTTTATTGGATTCCTGGTAACTCTAAAAAAGTAAACCCATGGATAGAAAACATCATGAGTAAAGCTCCTTTATATCAAAATGGTCGATTCAATCATATAAACAACAGTTAATGGAAAGAGGAATAAATACTATCTATGATTTATCAGAATGGGGCAGTGAAGGAAATTGGGTAAGCTTGAAAATAATTTTCATCCTATCCCCTTTGAATCATTCATATCAGTCGTTTCTACATGTGCTTCATGGAGCCGCCCATTTAAGTATTGATAGTAAGGATTGTAGGGGTTGGGGTAAAAGAGGCATATATTATGTAAAAGAGGGGTATGAAAATTTGTATTTAAAACAACATCATCCTCCTTTCTCTTGGTTATGGGAAAAAATATGGCATCGTGATGGTCTTTCAAATATAAGCACCTTATGTCGGGTTATGTCCCATGGAAAGATCCTAACTTCAAAAAATTAAAAAATAAGGCAAATTAAAGGATCTTCTCAATGTGTAGATCATTTATTTTTCAACTGCAAATATAGTAAACAGGTTTGGAAAAGTATCCTAAAAACTCTTAACTATCTTGTTGGGCCTGGGACAGAAGGGCGGAATTCATATAGAATTATGCCTAAGTAAGGGAAAAAAGAGTATAAGGAAGAAGAAAAAGAAGGAGTTGCGACATAGGAAACAACATCAAATAAGAAGGGAAGGATGTTGCGACAAAAGAGGGAAGAAAAGGAGAAAGGTAAAGAGAAGGCGTGGGACAAGGAAGCTATGCCAGTTTTGTAAGCTACGATAGAAGGGAAGAGCAAGAGACATGATGACTTGGAAAAATATTCACAGAAGCAGGCGTGCGGATAAGGTAACGGCCAAAAAGTGACATTAAGGCATGATGCTGAGAAGCAGCATCCCCTGGGGATCATGGGTACGAGCTCAACTAGAGCCAGCGAAAACCACATGCGTAAAGGAATTTTTGTATGTCAATCCGATAGAGTCGTTTTGGTCATACATTGTTAGAATAGGAAAGACATCCTGTGGCTTGAGGATAGTAAGTCAGTTGGGATAGCGACTGAAGCTGATTTTGTTAGAGTCTGTATCGAGTCATTATTGAGTCTGTAACAAGAATGTATGGGAATATATCGAGTTTGTAATAAGGTTATAAAAGGAGAAACCCAAGCTGTACATGCGTTAGCTAGTTAATCAGTATCCCATTAGCTAGTTCTTGTTTAGACGATTTTGAGTTGATTAGAGGAGACAATAGTTTTAAGTAGGTATCTTTGGATCATTGAGTGCATCAGAGTAGTAGATCTGCAGCTGAGTGCACAGAAAGATAGAGAAGGTCGAATCGATCCAGGTTATGTGCGGATTGCTGAGTAGGAGTAGATTAGAGTGATAAATACAGCGAAGAACAGAGAACATCAGAGGGAGGAGAAATATGTAAAGATAAAAGAGAATATCTTGAATAGAGTTTGTAGCTTAATGTACAGACATAAGGTGCATCTATTTCCTCATGCCAATGCCAGATGAAGATCACCTTGTGGTTTTTGCCCAGATGGGTTTCCACGTTACATGTTGTGTATATGTGTGAATGTTGAGTAGCTTAGACAAGTGCATATTTACTTTGTTAAATGATTGATTGGGTATTGTGCTTTATGGAGATAATTGTTAAATGATGTTTGTTCATTGTTCATTTATGTAAGATTGCATAAATAAGGGTGAGTAATACTTTCGTGTTGATATATAAAGTGCAAACCACCAACCCACCTTCTCGGTCTTCGTTGGAAACCTTGGCGCAGGGCCAAGGATTTAAACACCCTCCCGCACAAACTACGGAAACGTGGTTCTAGAAGTTACCCATATAACTGAGATATCTCGGGTGAGAGGACATTTGTGTCGCAGGTGCTGCTGACTGGGCTCTGCTCCGTCGAGCCGATATCTTGGGATTTGTTGCACTGACCAAGGAGAGGGGTTGAACCTGGGTCGCAAGTGGAAAATGCTAACAAATGGTTTCGTTGTCGGGACCCTAAAGTGTTGTGGTGAGGGACATGTTCTGGGATCCTACAAAACCAGAGATCCAAAACTGGGTGGACGCAAAAGAGCTAGAGTTTGCACAGAAAGAAAATGAAGGATCTCTGTGGACGTCGACAAAGTGGTTAGAATGGTATATGTATTTAGACATCCACGAGATTTTTTTTGCCGAGTTCCCCATTGTGTTGTATGAATGGTTGTCTAAGTTGGAAATCCAAAAAAAGAATTTTCAAGGAGGAGAACCAACAGAATGGACTTTGTTCTTGATTAAGCGGCTGAAAAGAATCAACAACCCTATATAAAGGGTTGTGGACTTATGGGTAGAAAGTTTCATAGAAAGATATATTATTGATTTCTTTGTTGATACGATAACCTCATGCAGTGAGGCCAAGAGAAAAAATTTCCAAGGACCGTGCAGTCGATATCTCTCATCTTGGAAGATGTGGATCAAAATGCTTATATGTGAAAAGGGCATTATGTGAATGATAGATTGAATAGAAAAGGGTGGCTATGTCTCAGCAGAACCCTAAAGTGAGATGTTCCTAGGAGAAGGTGGAACTAAACTAGAATGTGGATTTTTGAGAAGCAAAAGAAGATTCAGGTTCGGTAAAAGGTGAAAAATTCTATTCGGACGAGACAGATGCAGCATAGAGCAAGAAGAAGAAGGCTACGAGTTTACATCGTACCTAGATGAAGGCTCATGTGACAAGGAAGAGGAGTATCATCCAATCTCATAAGGGGACAAAGAATCTGAGGAGTCGACTGAAGCTTTGCAACAAGAACGTGTACACGACTGCCCTGTGGTACCAGAGGTAAGATCACCAGACCAATCTCCAAGTATTTCTGTAAATACAAGTAGTACTAATACTGTAAATAATGGACAAGGAAGTCCGAGTAGTCCACATTTTGTTCCTACTGTACCACCAGTTAATATAGTATCGATCAATCCAATGGTTGGAACTAACATTAAGCTCCCAATATTTAATTGGAATGGGCTAGACGACCCAGAACAGCGCTGCATTTTGTGTGACACCATCTGGATTGTACGAAAAATCTAGGACGAGAACATCAAGAAAGCACAGATGATCACAACTCTACAAGGTCGTGCGCTAGACTAGTATATGAATTTCTCCATAGTACCAATAAGAGTGGTCCCAAAGACACTCAATGAGATTAGACTCAGGTTTATTAATGAATTTGAGAAATTGAAGTCTGAATCACAATGCATCACTGAGATCAAAGAGATGAAGCACTTACCCACACAATATGTTTGGGATTTTGACCAGAGATTTAATACGATAATGGCCAAGGTCAGTTTCCAAATGTTAGATGTGCAACACAAGGAATGGTTCATCGCTGCCCTTTTGTCACACATCCAAACGGCGTTGATGCAATAGAAACTCATGTCACAGACAGAGGCTCTGGAGATAGCCATGAAGTTAGAAGCCTCGCCAATTAGAGACATTGGCTCGGGCATGATGCAAATTCAGTCGCAGCTGACCAATCTTATGGTGCAGCTTTAGGACATCAAAAGAGGCAAGGAAGTTTAGGAGGAACTATGGTGTACCTCGTGCAGAATAGATGGACACCATAAGGATAATTGTCTGACGCTAATGAATTATGTCGCAGCAAGTGCGCCGAACCCATTAAACACCCAAGGAATGCCTTGGTGCAGAGTATGTCAGACTAGAGGTCACAAGTCCGAGGAATGTCTATACTTCAAAAGATTGTAAGTGCACACGTTGTTCTGTATTGTAAATTTTGTAGATCGGTGGGTCATGATGAAAAGGATTGCAGAGCATTCCAGCTGCTCCAAGAGAAAATGATGGATACCTACCTAATTAAGAATGAGAAACAAATGCAAGCTTAACGAGCGTAGCCTCAGTATCATCCTGTGCAGTTTCAACAACAACAATATCCGCAACCGCAATATCAGCGAAACCAATATCCTCAACAACAATAATACCCTCCGCAAAGGGAGGTGGGAACTTTAGAGGTCAAGGACAGCAACCAGGAGGAGGATTTGGTCGAGGAAGAGGCCAAGTTGTATGCTATAATTGTGGCAACCATGAAACTTTTCCTGAGATTGTCAAAGTCATGCGAAAAATTGTGCATATTATAAAGCATTTTATACAGTGTCGAACAGTGTCCGCGACTCATTGCGAAATGCCATTCTAGGACTGTCATTAATCCCAACTCGGTGCAGAATCTAAATCCAAACCCCAATCTAAATATTCAAATGATTTATGTCAAACTAATACAACCCAACCTTATTGTAGTCACAAGAGGAGGTGTTACGATAGGCGCATACCAAAATACACCGCAAGGATATCCATTGGTGCAACCTGCGGCACAGAAGAAATCCCTATTAGATGTCCAATAAGAGAAGGAAGTCTTCTTGGAGGCGCGACAAGAATTTGTTGACACCATTTAGTCGTCGACATCTGGACAAGTGAGAGCTATGCCCTAAATATTTGAACAACTAATCCTAAAGCCACCCACTAAAAAGGTTAGTAAGCTCAAGGAATTTTTCAAAAGTTGTTTAGCATTAATCCATGACAAAGATGATGTCATGGAGTTGACAACACTCATAGAAGACAACACGGAAGATATGCGCCCGAAAGAAGATTCAATCAAGTCTGAAGCAAACGGAAGACAGGGCAAGAATTCTGAATGACTACGCATATAGGAGATTATGAAATGGACTATATCATACTCAACTTGGGCTCAGATGCCAATATATTGACAAGATAGACATGGGAAAGCATGAACAGGCCATGACTGGATTGGTTTCCTATTCAGTTAAGGATTTCCAACCATTCGAAGGTACTACCAATTGGTAGGTTGTCCCAAGTACCCGTGGAAGTCGAATGCTTAAGAACATGTGCTGACTTCGAGGTCATTGATATTGTTGATGACACAAACCCCTATCATGCGCTTCTAGGGATTGATTGGGAAATAGACAACCAAACTATCATAAACTTCAAGAAAAGGATCTTGTCTTTCAAAGATTCTTAAATAAGAGTGGTTGCGCCTATTGATCCTCTTGAAGGACAGCGATATGTTGAGCCTGTACATAGCAAAGGGCAAGAGAATTATCTGGACCAGCTCTATAACATTATGTCTTTAGATGAATACTATATTAATCCCACAACTGATGGAAAACTGAGTCGGCGCAGTGTAAGCTCGTGCGCGTCTGACTCAGGCGAACCCCTAGAAAATTGGCAGAACAAGCTGCAGGAAGTCTCCATGCACAGATGTGCGAGAATTACAAGAGTTGTTTGAAGAGTAGGAGTCGAAGCAAACGTGTTTCGTATGTATGAAGGATTTCTTTACCTTTCATCCTTCTTAGAAGAATTTGAAGAAAAGGTCACAAAATCGCAACAGTTGTCCGCTCTCGACTATGTGCTGAAAGATACACCCGCTCGATGGTGGGGTACACATAAACATTCTATCTCTGAATGGTCGCAATGACGAAGACTAATGGAGATCAGATTTGGAGAAGAGATAATTTATGATGATAAAAAATACACAGGATTGTCGGATCCTGGAAAACATATTGAGCATTGTCGCACAGCTTGGCAAGCATCTCCATGATAGGAATGGGTTCACCGATTCATCCACACCTTGGAAATGGTGTAAAGAGGTTGGTACACCTCATAGGAGCTGTGACGAGAAACCAATGAGTGGGAAAGTTTAACTGTAATTTTTATTCAGACACTTGAATTTACAAGCGAACATCCAACAGTCAATGTTGCGCTACAGATCATAAGGGAGAAGATATTTGAAGAAATACTAGCTATCGAGACACAATGTCACCAATGCCCTGTGACCACACACAGCTGGATGGAGTGCTACAATATCACCAGAGAACTAGATGATGATGACCCACTAGAGATAAATATACCTGAGCCAGAAGGTCTACGTACATTAGAAGGATCTCCTATAACTACTCATCAGTTTCTAAAACCACTTAAAATTTAAAAAAAAAAGAATTGGGTCTGAAGAAAACCCGAAGTTTGCTAATATCAGAGATTACTGGGATGAGGAGATAGTGGGAAATATCATTGATTTATTACATGAGTTTCAGGATCTCTTCCTTACAAAGTTATCTGAAATGAAAGGCATTGTTGGACACCTTGGAGAAATGAAGATACCTTTGAGGCATGATTCAAAACTAGTCAGACAACGACCATACCGACTGAACCCATGTTATAAAGAGAAAGTTAAAGTGGAACTTGACTGAATGTTGGAAGTAGAGGTCATAGAACCAGTCAAGAAATTAGAATGGAACAGTCCAATCGTGGTACAAGACAAGAAGACTTCAGAGGAAGTCATATTTGTGTTGATCTTCGAAAACTTAATGATTCCTACTTGCATGATCCATTTCCAACTCCGTTTACAAATAAAGTATTGGAAAATTTTGGAGAGCAAGAGATGTATTCATTTACAAATGGATTCTCGGGTTACCATCAGGTCCGCATTACCAAAGAAGAGCGCTACAAGACTACCTTTGCAACATAATGGGGATGCTACCAATACATGGTAATGCCCTTTGGACTAAAAAATGTGCCTGCAATTTTCTCCATAATTGTGGTTGTTGCCTTTAAAGAATATATACATAAATTTCTTGAAGTCTATTTTGATGATTAAACAGTTTTACTTCTCATAAAACATCACATAAAAAGTCTTAGGCTGATGTTGGAACGATGTCATCAGTACCAGATTGCCCTCAATCTGAGGAAGTGTACTTTTTGGTACCCCTTTCGCGGCTCTGTTAGGTCATGTGGTATGTCATGACGAGATTTTAATTGATCCCACTAAAATTTCCATCATTCTAGACTTACCACCACCTACCACAGTTAAACAATTAAGAGAAACGCTCAGACATATGGGATGTTACAAAAAGTTCATCAAAGGATATGCAAAAGTCACTACCCCAATGGAGAAATTGTTGAAAAAAGACACTAAGTTCCAATGGACAAGGACTACCAGGAAATCCTGGATAAGTTAAAAAGAAAAATGGCTATTGCACCCATACTTATATTTCCGGATTGGAAAAAGAATTCCATGTTCATGTGGACGCTTCCTCCGTGGCGCTTGGAGTGGTCTTGATGCAACCAGGGGAAGGAGATATTGATCACCCCATTGATTTTTCTAGTAGGAAATTATCAACAGTAGAAAAGAATTACACTACAACATAATCGGAAGGACTTGCAATGGTTTATGCATTTCAAAAATTCAGGCATTACTTGTTGGGGGGGATTTTAAAATGTACACTGATCACTCTGCATTGAAATATTTGGTTAATAAGCCAGTGTTGGGGGGGGATTATTTTTCGGTGGCTCCTCCTCTTCCAGGAATTTGATTTTGAGATTATTGTCAAACCGATCAGACTAAACTTAGGACCAGACCACTTATCCGTAATAGAAAGTGGAGATGAACCTACTAATTTGGAAGACAATCTCTCGGATGCACAATTATTTGTGCTAACCGCATTTGATAACCAGTATGAGGATGTCATACAATTCCTGAATATGGTGTTTGCACCAGTCGAGTTTAAAATTGTGTAGAAAAAAGAGTCAGTAACACGAGCTGTAGATTTCCAGTTGATTGCAGGCCACTTGCACAATCTAGTCCCGGATGAAATTTTGAGACGTTGTGTTTTTTAACCTGAGCGACCTATTATATTAAGTGAAGCACATGCTGATGTTGCAGGAGGACACTATGTAGGAAAGGAGACGGTGTGCAAGATATTACAAGTTGGGCTATGGTGGCCTACCATGCATGTCGATTCTAGAGATTATTGTCGCAGTTGTGATGTCTATCAACACACAAGGAAGCCATCTAGAAGAGATGAGATGCCTTTGGTTCCACAAATTACACTACAGGAATTTGATAAATGAGTTGTCAACTTTGTGGGGCCTATTAGTCCAGCAGGAAAAAAAACAGGAGCTAGATACATTATCATTGTGACAGATTACCTAACTTGATGGGTAGAGGCTGCGCCTGTCAAGGATTGTACTATTGCGACGACAGTGAAGTTTTTATTTGAGAATGTGGTGACCAAGTTTGGATGCCCCAAGATATTGGTTAGCAATCAAGGCGTACATTTTTTTTATCAGTTAATTGAAGAGCTAACGGATGATTTTCAGATGTAGCATAGAAAAACCACTCCCTATCACCCGTAGGCGAATGGAGCGGTCGAATCATTTAATAAGATTCTATAAAATGTGCTCACCAAGGTCTGCAACACAAGAAGGGATGACTATGACCAGAAAATATCTACGGTCCTCTAGGTATATCGCACAACATGTAAGAAGTTAATAGGTCACACACCGTTCAAATTAATGTATGGACAGGAGGCTATCATGCCTATGAAATATATTGTACCAAGTTTAAGAGTGGTGGCCATTACATAAATGATTCATGTTGATGTTGTTGAATAAAGATTACTTCAATTAGTCCATTTGGAAGAAGAACACTTTATTGCATGCTTCTTTCAAAATGTAGAAAAACAAAGGAAGAAGGCATGGCATGACAGACATATCAAGAACAAGCAATTTTTAGTTGGAGGTCGTGTTCTTATGTATGACAACAAATTTTTCAAACACCCAGGCAAGTTGAATGGTTAGGTCCCTATGTAGTGAAGGAAATCACTGACGGTGGAGCAGTAAAATTGGAAAAACTTGATGGTACAAAAGTCAGATGGCTCATTAATGGGAGTCGGTTGAAGCCTCATTTTGATAGTTAGAAAAAAAAATAAGTATAATAATGATGATGACCGCCATGATGTGTAGGTAAAAGAGGATGAATGTGTCCTTTACACACAGTACGATAAGGAAGCGGGGGCACTAAGAACAAGGGTGTGTCGATACCATGATAAAGAAGGATTGTTAAAGTGACAAATATCAAGTCCACAAGCCGTAGAAAAATTGAAGCTGATTGCAAGTGAGGTTGAGGGTCACTTCTGCCATTAATCTCATGACGTCACAACAAAAAGGAGCGGCATAGTTGGCACCTCTACATAAGGAGTCGAATCAAAAACCCATGTGATCATTTGTGTTGTCATTATGCTACTTGATGATGGCATGTGTGAGGATTTGACAGACTCATTGTTGGAATCACCCGCAAGTGATGATTTAGTAACCACCTGGCTGCTTATAATACCACAATCATAAACGTTCTAAGATACAGAGTGAGTGAAAACTGGTAAAGAAAAAAGGATGACTAACTATTATTGTGCTATTGATCCTGGGGGTCATGACAAGGGATCTCCAATGACTATTCTACTTGGGAATCCTATTGGTTGATGTCTTTTACTAACCGTTGGGTGTTGCTTGGAAATTCAGCCAAGTCTGGGCCTTCATGCAGAAGCAGCTCCAGCCATCAGGGTAAAGATGACACCACAGAGACCTTTTGATGTTGGGAAAAGAAACGTTGCTTTAGGGGAGTTGGGCACGGCAGGTGAAGTAGTGGAAACAACGCACATCCCGAAGGGCATCCCACCGAAGCCTCTAGACATGGTTGGCAAAAATTAATTGCCACAGTGCATAGTAGCCATTGTTAGGAACGACCAGTCTAAATGAGTGCTCGGACTAGGGAAGAGACGACCAGAGGTCTACGTCACCACAATCATCACTGAAAAATTGTGAACTCTAAGGAAGGTGATGACAAGTCCAAAGATGTGGTGCACTGGCATACCCTGGAGGAAGGATCTAGTCCAGGTAGGGCCTGTTAGCTCTCACCATCATTAAATCCAAAAGAAATATAGACCCTTTGCTGGTGTGAGAGATGACTGTGAGTTGTTAGGATTACCCGGATGTGTTCTACTCATTCCTCGGTGAAACTCAATAAGATGCTGAAGGGAGGAAGGACAAACATGGGTCGAGTTGAAGGATGTAGTTGGGCATGCGGACAAGGAATAGTGGTGTTCCTTATAACTCCTTCAGCTCCTGCATTTTATCGATAAGTCCTACCCTATTGAGCAGTAAAAACGTCCAGAAGCAGACAAGAATGACAAGTCCGTTAAGGATTTAGTACTGTTGATAAACAAAATTTTCTTCTGGAGGCTTGCAGAGCAAACAGTCTTGCCAGGAGAAATAGAGGCTACCGGGCAGAAATCTAAACATAGAAGGAACATAAACCTCCCCGCTAGATGCAAACATAGAAAGAACATATTGTTAAACACATAATGAACATAAAGTCAGAAGCAGAAAGGGTCATAGGGCTAAGTCATCCTATGCACCAGAAGATGCACAAGATAGCAGCCTTGGTGGAAAGAATCATGCTGGAACATGTCAATTTGGTGGAACACATGCAGAAAGTTGAAGAAGAAGTGCGCGTAGAAAAGGATAAGCTGATAAAAATCGTGGAGGATTTTCATAACAAAATTTGCACTAATCAGTCTATAGCTCGTGTGGCTTAGGACGAGCCACAAGTGAGTGTTGGGGGCCTATTGGGCCTGGAACAGAAGGGTAGAATTCATACAGAATTATACCTAAGTAAGAGAAAAAATAGTATAAGGAAGAAGAACTTAGAAGGAGCTGTGACATAGGAAACAACATCAAATAAGAAGGGAAGGATGTTGCGACAGAAGAGGGAAGAAAAGGAGAAAGGTAAAGAGAATGTGTGGGACAAGGAAGTTGTGCCAATTTTGTAAGCTACGGCAGAAGGGAAGAGCAAGATACATCATGGCTTGGCAGAATATTCGCAGAAGCAGGCGTGCAGATAAGGTAACGGCCAGAAAGTGCCAATAAGGCATGATGCTGAGAAGCAGCAGCCTTTGGCGATCGTGGGTACAATCTCGGTTGGAGCCGATAGAAACCATGTGCGTAAAGGCACTTTTGTAAGTTAGGTCGATAGTGCATTTTTGGTCATATATTTCTAGAATAGGAAAGACAGTATGTGGGCTAAGGATAGTAAGTCGGTTGGGATAGCGATTGAAGTTGAGTCTGTTAGAGTCAGTATCGAGTCATTTGAGTCTGTAACAAGCATGTATGGGAACATATAGAGTCTATAATCAGGCTATAAAAAGGAGAAACCCAATTTGTACATGGTTTAGCCAGTTAATCAGTAGCCCATTAGCTAGTTCTTGTTCAGACGATTTTGAGCTGATTAGAGGAGACAACAGTTTTGAGTAGGTAACCCTAGATCATTGGGTGTATCAGAGTAGTGGATTTGCAGCTGAGTGCGTAAACAGATAGAGAAGGTCGAGTCGATCTAGGTTGTGTGTGGATCACTGAGTAGGAGTAGAGTAGAGTGATAAAGATAGCGAAGAACAAAGAGCATGAGAGGGAGGAGAAGCCTGTAAAGATAGAAGAGAAGATCTTGAACAAAGTCTGTAGCTTTATGTACAGACAAAAGGTGCATCTATTTCCTCATGCCAATGCCAGATGAAGAGAAACTTGTGGTTTTTTCCCATATGGGTTTCCATGTTACATGTTGTGTATATGTGTGAATGTTGAGTAGCTTAGACAAGTGCATATTTACTGTGTTAAATGATTGATTGGGTATTGTGCTTTAAAGAGATAATTGAATGAATGTTGTATTTCAAGTAATGAATATGTCTGTTATTTTTGTTCACTGTACATTTGTGTAAGATTTCATAAATAAGGGCGAGCAATACTTGGCGCAGGGCCAAGGACTTAAACACCCTCCCGAACAAACTGCATAAATGTGGTTCTGGTAGTTACCCATATAACTGAGATATCTCGGGTGAGACGGCATCTATGTCGCAGATGCTATAGGCTGGGATATACTCCATCAAGCCGATATCTTGGGCTTTGTTATGTTGACCAGGGAGAGGGGTTGAACCTAGGTTGCAGGGGAAAAGGGCCAACATATATTGTGGAACTACCAGGAAACTGGAGTGGATTCTTTATCAACTGGAAAGATAAGTTTTCATATTATTTGCTAAGAAAACCAGTTCTAACCCAAATATGGAACACCCATCCAAAGTACGTTAATTTGAAAATTTGGATGACAAGAAACAAAAATATTTTTGAAGGAAAGTCTACTTCAACTGTAAGTACAACAGCTCGTTCAAAGGTCCTCTTAAGAAAATCTATATTGGCGCAAAGTCAATTCTTTCTGAATATATGACATCTCAGGAAAAAAATGGATACAAGAGTTTATTCCCCAAAGAATGTGGAGTTAACAGAGGTCATTGAATTTGCATCTGAACACTCATTCTTGGAAACTTGAAATGAACCCTGAAGAATTTCAAAATTGGATTTTGAAATTACAGTGTCATTTCCTTTTTTCGATGGATCCTCGAAACGCAATCTAAGGGAGGCATGAGCACGCAGGATCCTTCTCTATCCTGGAGGAAATGCTGAATATATGTTTGCTTTAGGGAGAGATACTAATAACCAAGATTAATGTAATGCACTTTTTTGGGGATTAGAACACACTGTCTCTCAAGGAATACATGCTTTAACTCTAATTGTGGATTCCTTCTTAGTTATCTCACAATCTAGACAACGACAATCCCTATAGGATAAAATAGCATATCGACTTCAATGACGTATGAATAGCCTCCTTCTTCAGATCTTATATGTCCTTTTTTCCATGTTAAGAGAGACAATAATAGTTGTGTAGATAAATAGGTCAATGATACTTCCAAACTCCCCCGACAAAGCTTCATGATGAATGAGGGACCAATTACTTCTCATTGCCTTCCTTAAATTCTCTCTTGGTTAACCTTTATTTTATTAACAATGGCAACATGGTATGATTTGAGCATTTAAACTTCTTGATCTTCATGGGTAGTTTGGTTGGAGTTAAGAAGTCAAAATATTTGTCAGTTATTATGAATGCAAGGAGTACTTATCTGGTCACCTTCAGCACTTAGTTTAATCTTCCATCAATTCATAGACTAGGGATATGGGTATTCATGTTTCCAGTTATGAAGGAAAGACCCTTCATTATTCTCTCTTGGATCCCTTTAGACCTATCAATGCATGCCCCTTATAATCAATGGAGAGTGGGTTTCAATTTGTGGAGGATGAAAAGTTGGTTTGAGGCATAGGGCATTGTTATTTTGGCTTTCATTGACAATGCAACTGCCAATCCTTTTTCCCTAAGGGAGCATAAATTTCCAGAGGTTAATATTTTAGTGCAAGTTCCTGGTTCGGTGTCCGTTGTATGAGAAGAGCAAGTATATGGTTTATATCAGGCAAAATCGTATTTTTTCAATACTCTACGGTGTTGGTAAGATCGTGTTTCTGTGAATAGTTTTATTCATGCTGAAGACACACCCTCTTGTTTCTCTTATATTCTCTATGTGTTTCTAAATAATTGATATGGTAATGGCATAGTAAATTAAGCTTCACAAACTTGGAAAAAGATTGGATAATTTGGAATGTAGTTTGCAAATACACAGTTCTAAATGGACAAAAATGATGAAAGAAAAGTTTTCAAGATTAACAAAGCAGATGGTTACACTAGTACAAAATGAGAAATTAGTGACTAAAATTTGCATATAAATGACTATGTTCAAGTCGACGATTGATAGTAGCTAATTTGCAGTATCTTATAGCTAGACTAACTTAGTCTTATTTATTGTAGTCACTAATAGTTGCCTTATTTATTCATTGATTTGGTCATTAATTGCCACAATTAATGACCAAATATACGACTAAATAAGACAATTATTAATAACTAAAATAAATACAACTAAGTTAATCATGCTATAAGATATTGCAAATTAGCTACTAATAGTCGTTTAAATGCGAATTTTAGTCATTTTTTTAGTCGCAAATTTATCATTTGTAGTAGTCATTTATCTCTATTTAGTAGTTTCATTTTTATTATATAAATGACCAATTGAGTAGTTTTATATTCATTTAGGTTTCTTTCATTATTAATCAATATAAATGATTAATAAAGTCATTTATTCGTTTTATTTGTGTCCATTATTAATTAATATAAATTAATTTGTATGATGTTGTGACTAAATTAAAATATGTCATACATTATTCATGCTCATCTAATATGAATACACATGTGAATCATGCAAATTTACATTAGTTAATTACAACACTAAATAGTATCAAGTACAAACATATAATTTCAATCATGTAAATTATATTATATGAAATGTCAAGTATTACAATATATATGAGTTTCCAACTGAATATCAACTAATGGACTAATACTGGTCCATGACAAAAACAATCACCATAATTTATATGAAAATCATCTACATCGATGAATTTTGAAAATATTGTAATGACCACTGAGTTAAACCTTGCCAATGCCCACAAAAATCCAATGATTCTCTTATTGCCATTTAACCAACACCCACTACGCTCTCACGCATCTTGTTGCACAGCATGAGTCCATTATTTTCCTTGAAGTCCTTGCTTCTTCCTATGTAGAAGCTATCTTCTTATTATATGATTTGAGACATGAGATTTTCCATACTCCATAAATTTGACACTGCAAAAGTCCAAACAAAGTTACAAAAATTAAATTATAACAATGTACCTATCTCCAATATGCATTAAGAAAATCTCAATCAGATATAGTGATATAGAAAATAGAAGAAGTATGAATTCAAGAGCATATTTGTGAATGTTTGTTTTCCTAGAGAAGGACTAATGTGGAATCTGGACTACATAATGTAAGAACCAATTGTCAATTATCAAATGTGTCATGACAATTAACTTTATAACACAAATATCTGATTTTAGGAACTTATTTTATTTGTTTTATCTGCTCTTACTTCAATACTATATAGATTGTTGTGAGCAAATAACCAGTTAAACAATGGTTGTAAAATCATTGTGGGGTATCTGTTGGATCAACAATTAAATGCATGCAAGCCATAGGGAAATGTGTTTTTTCATTCAATCTTGATGCATGCATATTTTTGGAAAAAAATGGCTTCCTCTTTACCTCCTTTTGTGGGGTAGCATTAGCGTGTTTCTCCGCTTTAACATAAATTTGTTACATTGCAGATGGAATCTTAAATAGTTTTTTAAGTGAAGTAGAATCAAGTAGGTCAGCTTCACGGTGCAAGCTAGTTTCCTCTTGGAGTTATGGAAAGTGAAGAACTGAAGCAACACACAAATATATTGCCTTCTGGTCTCTTCCACGAGAAGCCTCAACCATACAGTCATACACACCAACATACACCTTTTTCTTTCTATTATTGTCATAAATACTTGCTTTAAATGTGCCAAAAGATGTTTTTCTCACACCATGATCTAGGATGTTTTTGTTCTATGACTTATAAATTGAAATGGATAAAAGAATGTGAATGAAGCTCATAAGCACATAAGAAATAACATGTACATGGAAGATAAAGAACACATTTAAAGATGAGACACCATGTGATAACGAAGTTCATTCCCAAAAGGAACTACGTCTCTGGACCCACATCTCAAATGGAGAGGTTAGTGTATAATCTCGGCAATAATAATGGAAAAATAAATGGCTACAATACAACGATACCTTGGTGGTTGAAAATGGATAGAAACCGTTGCGTGGATCCACAAATGGGTTTCACAAGCAACTCTACAACGTGAAGACGATGAAAAACAAGTATAAGTGCCCCAACCTTCTCCTTACAAAAGCTACAACAACACCTTCCTCTTTTTTTCCCAATAATGGCTATAAAGAGGGCAAGGTCTTCAACACTCTTCAAAACTCTTACAAACACTATCCCCAAAATCACTTTAACATGGAGTTCACCAACAAAAGAATAGATAGTTATTCACTAAAAATATGGACTCTCACCACAAAAAAATGGATGTCCTCACAATGGAAAATGGATGGGTTTATATAGCTTAAATGGACCCCTTCACATATTCCATGTGGTCTTCTTTGGTTACAACATACTTGATTAAAATGGCATGTATTTATGTTAGTTGTGCTCCCCTTTCAATATTCCAACCATATAGTTGGTTATAGTTTAAAACTATACCAACTATAGGTTGAAACTCATTACATATGTTTTAATGTTTTTGTGGGCTTTAGAACCCACTTTAAAATCCATAACCAAAGTTTAAAAAAACACATGTGTTAAAGAGTGCCACGTGTCCCACGTGGTGGCTGTTGCAATGGGAGGAGGGGAGCAGTGGTTGTAACCACCCTCCATTCGAATCTTGTGAAATACATGTGGCTCGTAGTAGCGGCGTTGAATGGGATCAGGTCGGTACCCCCATGGGCTGGGCCACAATCTCCACGTGTCCTCCCTTTTTCTCCCCATAATTAAGCTTTCAGGTAAAATACCATTTCTCCCATGGGCTTAAATATGGAGTGACGGTGGTGTACTGGTGAATACTTTGGCAGAGAGGTCAAGGGGTCGAGTCCTACAGAATTTGTAATACTTTTGCATAAACATGCATTAACCAACCGGGAGTTGCCACGTTTCTCAGCATCATTGGTCAATGTCAACGCCTCGTCAGGTGCCAACTCAATGCCACATCATCACTTATCATCCATGTTAGTGTGTATAACCCACATGGCATTTTTTTTGTACTTTTGCTAAACATGCATTAACCAACCGAGATTTGCCACATGTCTCAGCCTCATTGGTCCATGTCAATGCTTCATCAAGTGCCAACTTGATGCCACATCATCACTTATCGTCCACGTTAGTGTGTATAACCCACGTGGCATTTTTTTTTACTTTTGCTAAATGTGCATTAACCAACTGGGAGTTTCCACGTGTCTTAGCCTCATTGGTCCATGCCAGCGCCTCGTTAGGTGCCAACTCGATGCCACATCATCACTTATCGGCCACGTTAGTGTGTATAAGCCACGTGGCATTTATAAAAAAAATTGTCATTTTTGTTAGTAAAAAACTTATTTGGTCAAAACTTCAAAACGCTCTATCTCCCTCATCTAGACTCCATTTGAGGTGTCGTTCACGTCGTTGGAATCGAGTCGACAAGATATTTGCAACCATGGCATTCGTGTTGATATTTGTTGAGTTTAAAATTTACCTTTTTAAATCCTATCGGATCATGCCTCCCCATTAAGAAGCTTTTGGGCTTCCAAAAGCATTAACAATCATCAGATAAGTGAGAGGATTGATCTCTCACACCCTTCTCGATCCATCTGGATCTGTAATGTTCCTGGAATTCCTAGTGTACCTGCTAAATGAAATGGGCCACCTTTTATATATGTGATCCCTTTACAAAATCCATGAAAAAACTACCCCGAGGATGAAAGAAAATAGGGAGTGGTGTGCGCAGCCTGAATTTTCTATTAGTGGGCTTACAAAAGCACATCATGCACCCCTTTACATCCATGATTCTCATCCAAAACAAGTGTATTACAATCCTCAAATTCCCAATTACATTTGAAGCATAAGCTCGTACATTAACAAAGGGAGTAATGCAAATAATAACAAAGTAGGTAGAGTAGCTTGTCCTGCAAGCTAAATTTCTTCACCTTTGATGGTCATTGAAGATCCGGTAAGGCTGATGCTAAGGCTGGACTGATCTTCTCTTCTGGTATGTCGAAAGCTTTCCACTGCTTTCCTCCCCATTGAGAGGTTTTCCCATCTCAAGCACTTCATCATTAGGACAAGGATATTTTTCTTTTGTTGCTGCAAACACAAGGAGCTTGTTGGCGTCACAACTCATTTCATTGATTCTATAGTAACAAGTGATGGGATATCCTCCATGTTGTGAGCTCTCACAATGTATTCAGCCCCATCTTTTGTGAGATGGTACTTGTTCTCATGACAGAAGAAGACTGATTTTCGATCATACAAATATGGGCTTCCCAGTACAATGCCACATATATTAAGAGGCACAACATCTAGATCAACCTCATCAATCATATTTGAAGCAATGGAAAATCTAACTCTACATTGTTTAGTAACTTGTAGCTTAGTATTATCACAAACCCAACCAAGAGGATAAGGCTTGGGATGAGATTTTGTTTCCAGACCCAACTTCTTAACAATTGATTATGAAATCAAGTTAGCCTAAGAACCTGAATCAAATAGTGTATATATCTTTGTATGTTTAGACACAACTCTTATATGAAACAACTCACTTCTTTTATCATTATCTTGAGAAACATTCTTGGAACTTGAACCAGTATGAAGAGAGCTTTTACCTTTAGTTCCCATAGTTGCAATCTTGGTCACGTCTCCTGAGTTATAACCCAAGTCTTCTTCTACTGTAGCAATGATCTTCTTCTTTCCTTTGCCTCCAAACTTCTTCAGCCTTAATTATGGATGCAGCTTCCAACAATGCTCTTCATCATGCCCATATGCATCACAATGAAAGCAATGGAGCACTTTCTTCTTTGTGGTAGCTATTATTTTATCATTTCTCTTTTCTTTGAAGTGGTCTTTTGAATGCTTGGATGGATATTATTCTTGTACAAACTTTCCCTTGCTTTCAAGATGAATGGCTTGCATACTTGCTTCATCCAAACTGGTAGGATGCAACAATAACAAAGTATGGCAAAGATAATGGTGAAGAGAACCAATATACTTGAAAAGAGAGTCAAGAGCATCTAAAGCAATATTTAACTCAAGTGCTTTATTTATAAACTCTTCGGTAAAATTCTGAACACTTTGACTTTTACTTTGTCTAAAACTTTTCCAGTCCATCATTGTTTTTTGCACATAGCCCAATGGATAAAATTAATTATGTAAAGCATATACAAAATCAGACCATGAAGAAAGGAGATTAGTTGTATGTTTACTACCTTTCTAAAGCTTGCTTTCCCATCAAACGTTGGGTTGTTCCTTCCAACCAAAGAGATGTTAGTTGAATCTTCACCTCCTCTTCTTCGATCTATTGGACTCTGGAATAACACTTCGATTTGCCTTATCCAGTTGTTCAACTTTTCTAGGAGCCTTTGGATGACAAGAATGATGGGAAGAGGAAGAACTCGAAATGGAGCTTGAACTTGATGGTGATGATGGAGGAGTGGGAGCTTTTCGTCCACCTTCTTGATTCACTAAAGCATTATCTTCTTCTTTTGGTTGCTTCTCATTTGTCATTCTCTTCTCATAATCTGCAAAAAGTTTGTCTACCTTGTTTTCCATCTGGTAGAAGATCTTGTGAAAGTTCTTCTCCATCTCTGAGCTAACATCATCATCTCCCATATTTCTTCTTCGACGTGCACGTCCAATCTTGGGGTTGTAGAAAACCAATTCTCCTTCACCTGTCTTAATCTTGGCTCTTGTGAGCATTCACACTCATTATCCACGTCAAAGAACCCTACTCTGATACCTCGTGATCCAAGATGTTTTTGTTCTATGACTTATAAATTGAATTGCATAAAAGAACGTGAACGAAGCTTATAAGCAGTAACATGTACATGGAAGATAAATAACACATATAAAGATGAGACACCATGTGATAACGGAGTTCATTCCCAAAAGGAACTACGTCTCCGTCCTGCTTCTCAAATGGAGAGGTCAATTTATAATCTTAACAATAATAATGGCAAAATACATGGCTACAATACATTGATACCTTGGTGGCTGAAAATGGAGAGAAACCATTGCTTGAATCCACAAACGGGTTGCACCAACAGCTCTGCAATGTGAATACAATGAAAAAAAAGTATAAGTACCCTCACCTTCTCCTTACAAAAGCTACAACAACACCTTCCTTTCTTTTTCCCAATAATGGCTATAAAGTGGACAAGGTCTTCAAAACTCTCACAAAAACTATCTCCCAAACTCACTCCAACATGGAGCTCACCAACAAAAGAATGGATAGTTCTCCACCAAAAATATGAACTCTCACCACAAAATAGATGTCCTCACAATGGCAAATGGAGGGGTTTATATAGCTTGAATGGACCCCCTTCACATGTTACATGTGATCTTGTTTTGTTACAACATACTTGATTAAAATGGCATGTATATATCTTAGTTGTGTTCCCCTTTTAATATTCCAACCATAGAGTTGGTTATAGTTTAAAACTATACCAACTATAGGTCGAAACTCATTACATATGTTATAATGTTTTACAACTACATTTTGTGGGCTTTAAAAGCCACAACCAAAGTTTAAAAAAACACAGGTGCTAAAGAGTGGGTGTGCCCCACGTGGTGGTCATTGCAATGGGAGAAGGGGAGCGATGGTTGTAACTACCCTCCATTCGAATCTTGTGAAATCCATGTGGCTCGTGGTGGCAACCTTGAATGGGGGTGGGAGCCCCGTGGGCTGGGCCACGGGCTCCACATGCCTCCTGTATTTTTCGCCATAATACAACCTTTCAAGTTAAATATCATCTCTCCCATGGGCTTAAAGAAGGAGTAACTATGGTGTAGTGGTGAACACATTAGTGTGTGGTTGGAGAGGTCGCAAGGTCGAGTCCTCTGTACTCCATAAAATTTCGATAAACTTGCCTTAGTTGACCGGAAGTTTCCATGTGGCATCCCCATATTGGTCCACCTGTCTCAACCTCATTGGTCCATGTCAACACAGTTGAGTTAGGTGCCAACTTGATGCCACGTCATCACCTGGTCACCGTGTGTTACCACCGTGGGTTGGGTTTCCATGTCAGCATTGTATGTAAAACGTGGGTTGGGTTGCCATGTTAGCATCGTACGTAACACGTGGGTTGGGTTGCCATGCCAGCATCGTATAGGACATGTGGCACCTTTCTTTTTCCCATTTCTATCAGTTAAAACCTTGTTTGGTCGAAACTTCGGAATGCTCCTCCCTCATATGGACTTCATTTGAGGTGTCGTTCACGTCGTTGACAAGGTCGAAACTTTGAAACGCTCTATCTCCCTCATCCGAACTTTGCTTGAGGTGTTGTTCACGCCGTTGGAATCAAATCGATGAGCTCTTCGCAATCACGTCGTATGTGATGAGATTTTATGAGTTTAAATCTTACCTTTTTAGATCCTCCCAGATCACACCAAATAAATGGGACTCATTTTTATCAACATTTCCAAGACTTTCCATTTGTTTAGATGATAAAAAAATTGTTTTCTCTATCCATTGGTCTTTTAGACTGACTAAATTCATTTGAAAAATGTTCACCAAGCTTTGCAACACTTGTTGCATGATCAATGTTATAGTATGTCGATTCAAGCTCACAGTCTAGTTGTTTATCCTTATAACTTGAAACTTAGGAGGGTTATCCTTGTTTGGAAATCCAACCACTACAGTTGAAATGCATCTAAAATTATTTCTCTCCTTGCTTGCACAAAGAAATGAATCTAAAGTTTATTCTTTGCTTAGTATACCTTCCAGTATTGTCACACTTAATGTATAATTATTCAGGTCAACAATTTCCTCATTTTTCTTTTCTTACTATAAACACTTGCAAATATCTTTGTCAATTTTGATCCTTTTTCACCACAAAACTCCTACATGTACTAATCCTAAGTTGCACTTCTCTCCATCTCATGAGAGATTAATGTTGTTATTCCATTACGTGATTATGAACCCTACCAAATGGACTAGATCGACATCCACCAGGTCTTGTGTTGTCCATTTTGTTGTAAATAGATGTTTCATTAAATCCAACTACTAAATGGGAATAACGATCAAGCAGTTTTGCTAGGATTTTCCCATGAGTACTAAAATCCCACATGTTCTTTGTTGCATTCTCATCTAGTAGGATTTTATCTTCATCTCTCTATTTACTATTTGTAGGTTTCCACATCAAGCGTGCCCTTGTTAAATCAATAGGTTATATTTCCACTAAAGAAGTCACAATATGGAACAACAAATATCTTCTCTTGGAACCACGTCAAAAAAATGGAACATTCAGAGGATACCTGTTAGTAGTTTTCTGATACACCTAACATGTTGCTTTTGGAGAACCAACTGTGGCATTTTGACATGACTTACCTTATTCAAATTTTTCTTTCTTGAAAGGAATTCCTTTTATACATAAGCCCTTCTCCATGCTTTCATTTTCATTCATGTTACTAAAAACATTACACTCTTTTATACTTGCACAACACTTTATGCCATGTTCAATAATACCATAATCAACATAATCAATAGCAACAAGAACGTGTTGATCTTTTCTTTTCATTAAATTTGTTCTAGTACCACTTTAGTTCCCTCTTACACTTTTCAATGTCTTTCTTGATGTTGATGCTTTCACATCATACTGAATATGATAATTACATGCCTCCAACATTTTATGTTTTTATTGGACCTTGTGAACTATGCAATACCTTTGATGATCTATTTTTCTTATGTAGAAAAATACTTTGCAAGCTTCTCACCATCTCCACTAATCTGGTCTTATTGTCTATATTGTGCACTCACTGGATGAACATAAAAAAAAATGGTTGTTGGAGGCTAGGAAAGGAATTTTGGCAATGAACTTTGTCTACCAATGTGGTCAATTAAGTTGGTTTCTATAGGTTCCAACATTTTTGAAGGGTCGAAGCTCTCCAAGTCATGATGAGAAATTATGGAAATCATCACTAACAATGACATTTCCTCAACGTAAGAATTCTCCTTATGAATGATATCTTCCAACCTTGACTTTGTCATTCTCATTCGCTTGCGAACCTGATAAAATATGGAACACAATCAACTAAATTTTTACTTATTATGCTTCATTTAACTGTTGCAAAATGATAACTCTGAAGGTCCTTACTCATATTTTAGGTGTGGGTGTGATGAGGAAGACTTTGTCCTTTGTATATTTTGTATTAAGTGAATTTTATATAAATAAAGTAATTTTTGTACTTTATAGAATGGGTCTAACTTAAGTGATTATTTAATAATTAAAGTGAATTAATTATTAAAAAGTGAGTTTTAAATGTTGACCCTTGATCCTGTAATTTATTCTCAACCCTAGATTAGGGTAGTTAGGGAAAGAAGTTACAAATTTGAAGTATAAGACAAAGTGAAAGGACATTGTGAAGACACTCGCCATCAGAGAGGAAGAAGAAGAATATGAAGGAGAAATAAGAGATACCCTAGCAGCAGTGGCACGATTCCCAAGGAGAGAAGCAACAACACATTTCCCAAGGCAACCTGCAGACCGTACATCAGTACCTGACCATTAAATGCAGTCACACATGTGGGCATGATTCCCAATAAAGTGACAACAAAAATTGTTGTAGATTATACCAATCGTACATCATTAACTGCAGGCATGTGTGCACATTTACCGAGGCAAACCATACAACATAAAGGTACATGTCGTACAACATGTGTGGGGGTTGTACAACTGTTATTTGGCACAAAAATCATGGTATTTGTTTGTTGCTCCAGTTTGGTGAAATTTTGTCAGTGAGGGTTGAAGAAATTATTTCTTCTGTTGATGGATAATTTCTGAGTACTCTTTCTTCTTAATAAAATTTTCTTCTTCTAAGGTTTTTCCCAGGAGTTGGGGTTTTGCCTGGTCTCTTGACCAAAATTTTATGTGTTTCATGTGTTTGATTGATACTTCAGTTTTCAAGAAGATCTTGGAGTGGTGGTTTTAATTTTAAAATGTATGAGTGAAATTTTAATTAAAACCCTAGATATTCAAGTGTTTGACAGAATGTGTGAATGGAAGTTTTCATATTAATGTCAAGTTTTTCTTCATTAAATTCTCTAACTAGTACAATTTGAAATGTTGTAAACCGCTCAAGAACTATGCCTTATGAATATGTTGTGAAGTGCATATCTAAAACTTTTGAAATAAGAAATTCCTTGAAAACACATCAAAAATAAAATATCTAGAAAACCTTCAACAAAATACTAACATGAAATGAAATAACAAAAGTAAGTATCCACTGTACTACAGTATAGGAATAATATACATTACTAAATGGATTAATTCCATAAAATAAAAATCATGAATAAGGATGGAGGAAAGAACCCGATATCTGCAATACTAAGGGAGATTGTAAATATGCATCTTTGTCCACCACTTAGGCACAATAAAGTCACATTGCTTATAAGGAGATGAAGGATTTTCTAGTATATGAACCATGTAGAATCAGAATCCACAAAATACATATTGTGAGCACTTTTCCTTACTTGGCTGACAGAAGGAAACAACAAACTAACACCTATGAAAGAAGGTGTGTTGAAATCAAAAAATAGAGAGAGGATAATGACAGAGTTGAGTGTTTTTACTGCTATAGTAAACCAATACCAAGCTTGATAGGAGAAATATCCTTCTCTTCTATCCAACCTTTGAAAACACAACCAAAGCCACCTTCACCAAGAAGACTTTCTGGATTGAAGATTTTGGTTGTATACTTCAAATCATTAAAGGTGAATTTCCACAGGATGCAACTTTCAAATCATCCCCTACTTTTGGAGCGGATGGATTGCTTCCTGTATTACTAGTACTTGTGGAAGACACTATCTGAGCGGCAAGTAGCTATTTGCTACTATCATTTAGATATTTAATTTCAACTGTAACAAATGTAGTCCAATAACTCATGTTTTAGTCATAAGCATCATAGCCTACCACAATTGCCAACAATTGTAAGTAATTTATGATGATTCAGAAAATCATATAAATTAAAATCTAGGCAACAAGTTTTTCATGTGTTTCTTCTAATTTTGATTTAATATTTTTTTAATGCATGTTTTTTAACACATTGGAACTAAATAATATATGGATCCAATTCCTCATACACAAACAAAAATAGTTCACAATTATGCAAATATGCACAATTCATTTAACAAGTTAAGAAATAGTTATTAAAAATACATACAAAATGATCATGAGCCAGATATCCTCACACACAGATCAAATAACATATCTCATATACCAGACATATCACTCCCACTTTGTATTAACACTTTTGTATTGAACGTCCCCATTGACCCATTGTTGGTCATCTATAGGAATGGTCCCTAATTTTGGTTTGCAAGCTCATTTCCTTGGACATATTGAATGGATTGGGAAAACTAGAACCTAGCTTGCTAGCTCCATGAATTCCATAGTTCAATCTTGTACAAGTAAATAAGTAAGCCCCATTGCAATTGTTCCAACATGCATTAGCCAAGGTTATGCACATCAAATCAAACCTCCTTCTTTTACAAACAATATGACCCCACCTATTGGACACAACCTCTCTCTGCTTTTGATTTGTCTTCTCATTTACTTCTTTATAATACAAATATTAACCAAATTCAAAGCATGCTTTCAAACTCCATGAATTCCACTTGCCAGGTGGGTGGAAGCGATCAAGTTAGTACAAGAACGGTTGCATGTATTATCTCTGCTTGAGATGTGGCCTTGTATCTCATCATAGAGGGGGAATTAAAGTGCTTATATAATGTTAGAAAATAAGAGACTTATCATGACTACTATCAGTTGCAAATTATCCCATTCAACAACAAGAAGGTGTGACTCTCCTGCTTATTTGGGAACCAAGTCTTTGAAATTTGAATCTTCTCACACTTAACTACAAAGGAAATCGTCCTTTAGAAGCTTGAATCCTCTTATAAGTTATGTCTACAATAAGACGTTGAGGTGAGGTATGAACATTGAAAGTTGAAATAAACATGGTTTGCACATTTATTAGTCAAACTACACATTTGTGAAACTCGTGAAAGTATGTTCTAATTCAAGCAGAGATAAAAATTGACTTTTGTGCTTGGTAATATGTGATGTGGTGGATGTTTCAAGGTATTCTCATTTTAACTAGATTATATAATTTTGTAGCTTTTGATGGGTAAGGACTTGTTTGGTGGTTTGTAGTTTGTTAAAATGACAATCTTAGATCTACCTCAAGCTATAGAATGACATCTAAAACCCGTAACATCTGAGTTTGAATATCCATGCTACATAATTGATTCCTTGACATTCATTATTTTATATTTGGTAAATATGTAAGTATTATTGTTATTTGTCTTTAACATATACTTGGGTGGAGCATTTGATGTGAAACCATTAATGGTGGAGAATTTACTTTGGCAACTAACTAGCAATCAAGCTATTGTGGTAAATGTATATGGTATTACTAACAACTCAATCCCTTTGATAATGTTTGGACCCCAAGTTAAAGAGAATGGCATGTCACATGTCAGTGCCCTTGATTTTGGAGATCTATTCTAAAAGCATGAGATGAACTGTATCTTGTAGGTGAATTCACATCCTTTAATAAATTAGATGAATTTGGTCAAATGTGATTTTCGTGTTGTCTTGCATCATTCTCAGTGCTTCCTAAAAACCACCCTTCCAATGGAGTTAGAAAACTACATTTATTGTTCCCCTGTTTATGATGCCATTTTTGACGCTAGTGGATTTTTTACAAGTTTAATAGAAGCCTCATGTTCCATGGTCAACAATCACTACCTCAATTGTTGTATTTGTGATTGTATTCTTCATTGGGAACATAATATATGTAGCATAAACCACATTGCCAAAGCGGAGGATGATTTTCGCAAGATGGAGGAATTAAAAGTGTGAGATGAAGCAACTGATGTTGCAAACCTCGAGTTATGCAACTTGAATTGCTTGGTTTTTAGTCTTGTTATCAATTATAAGCAAAAGGAATTAAAATTATCTTGGTGCACCAAAAGGTTTCCAAATTGATAGTTTGATGGGTTTGTTGAGAATGTGCTTGTTGACATCTTTGTTCTCTGCATTTGCAGTTTCTTGCTATTGTCTCCCATGATATAAGAACGCCCATGAATGGTGTATTAGGTGAGTGATACAAAGAATAATAATGCTTTATTATATAGGCTAATTTTTTTGGCTATCAATGTTGTGTTAGTTTCCTTGGCCTGATAATTTAAGTGATGATATAGGATGCAAGTTTGATTTTATTGTTCAACTGTGATGATATACTATTCAAGTTTGATTTTATTGTTCAAGTGGGAAATAATTCTAGTTGTTTTAAAAAGTATGCTTTTAGGAATGTTGTTGAACACAGATCTTGATGTAGCTCAACAAGACTTTGCTCGAACTGCTCAAGCGAGTGGAAAGGCCATGGTAACATTAATTAATGAAGTCCTTGATCACGTAAAGATTGAGTCATGAAGACTATAACTTGAGATGGTACCCTTCAATTTGCAAGCAATTTTGGATGATGCACTTTCTCTTTTCTTAGGAAAGGCTAGAGATAAGGGCATTGAGGTAACACTCAGCATTTGGAAAACTGTAATGGAAAATATGTCCCGATGGATTCATATGATTAAAAAATCCACATATTGGAGGCTACTATGTTTTCTGATTTAATCGATAACTTGAAGATTTACATGTATATTTTATAACAAATATTTGTCCATCATCTTCTTTTTCCTTTCTACCTGTGTCACGTTTAATCTAGCTACAATCACCATTTTCAATGCAACCAGAGTCCACAAATTTGTAGTGTGCCAATCCCAATATGAGCTAATTTGTTTGTTACTTCTTGTAAAGGGGTTTATAAATTTCGTCAAAATACTTGTTCTTGTGTTAGAATGCCATTATATAGACCCCTAACTAAACCTGGGTTGAGTCCTTTAATGGATGTTGTTGTGGTTTGGTTTGGACAATACATCAAACACTTTGGTAACATATGCTATATGACTGTTGTAGGCTCCATACCAAGTGATATCTGATTTTTATGTGGAATTTGCTTGTGGTTTTTGTCGGTTGTAATCAGAATTAATAAATGAGGATTTATAAAATTGGTAGTTACAATAATAACATGTCTGCCATTGCATTTAACACCATAAAGTTTAAACTATTCATAATAAATACCAAGAATTAACTGAAAGTTTTAATGACTACTATAACATTCCAATAGAATTAAACAATTCAGATTTACATGGATAGCTTAGACCTGTTATCTGTTGTAGTTGACAGTTTCTATTGAGCAGAGATATATCCCCTTTTCTAAAGAAACCAAGACTGTAGGTGATTGTTGGTACTCGCATCCCTCCTTAGAAATGTGCAACACTCCCCTAAATCTTCGATTTGATTGAGTGAAGAGGCCAGTGGTCTGTGGGAACAATGAAATAGGCCCATCTCTAAAAATCGGTCATCTTGTAGCAATATACAACAACAAAGAACAGTATACAACAATGTTTCAGTCTCAGTCCTCACACAGATAAATACGCCCTCCTCCAAAAGATGTTTGTGCCCTCCTTTCCATATTTAACACTATAAGCTCCACATTGAATGTCAAGCATGTGAAGGAAATTAAATCCTTCTTGGACAATGAGCAATGTGAATGGCAGATGAAGGATGTCACGAATTTTAATGATCTCCCACAATCTATTCTAACAATTTTTAAGCACAAATCTTGGCCACATGAGTTGATTCCTCTCTTAGCATCTTTGCGCCCTTTGCACAAGTTAATACACCAGTAGAATTTGGTTTAAATTTGACCTTAGAGGCTAAGTTTTCCCTTCATATATAGGTTTCCCTTAAAAATATGAAAACGGTGTCTCAAGTGAACCCACTTCTTTTTGGAGTGATCTGAATTCCACAAGAGAAAACAATCCCCACAAGGGGAATGTGTATTCCATCTATGAATAAACCCTCACTCACACCAAGCTCACGATCTCAAGGGAATCCCACAACCTCCATAATTATTGGCCACCATAAACTCGAATATGAAGATATGTTTAGATTACCCCCTTTAACTAGTGCAATATCTCTCTATATATTTTCTCCTTGATTGTTGTGCCCTTCATAAATGCATGAAATCCCCATAAACCCTTGTCATATAGTTGGTAAACAATTCTTCTCCCATGGAAATGAAGTGCTATGGCTAGATCTGAGTGATTTTGTAGCTTTTGATGGGTAAGGACTTGTTTGGTGGTATGCAGTTTGTTAAAATGACAATCTCAAATCTACCACAAGTTGTAGAATGACATCTAAAACCTATACCATATTAGTTTGAATAGACATGATACATAACTCGTTCCTTTACATTCATGATTTAATATCTGGCAAATATGTAAATCTTATTGTTATTGGTCTTGAACATATACTTGGGTGGAGCCTTTGATGTGGACTCATTGGTGGATAATTTACTTCGACAACTAGTTGGCAATCAAGCTATTGTGGTAAATGTATATGACATTACTAAGAACTCAATGCCATTGATAATGTATAGACCCAATTTAAACAAAATGGCATGTCACATATCGGTGCCCTTGATTTGGAGATCAATTCTGAAAGCATGAGAAGCATTACAAGTGAATTCACATCCTTTAATAAATAAGATGAAGCTATTCATATGTGCTTTTCATGTGGTCTTGCATCATTCCTAATGCTTCATGAAAACAACCCTTCCAATGTAGTTAGCAAACTTCATTTCTTGTTCCCCTATTTATGATGGTGTTTTTTACACTAGTGGATTTGTTATGATATGGATGTGTTATGAGATGGCATTACTATGAAATCGTACCAGAGTACAAATGTAAGGAATACTTGAAAATGATATTTTGTTGTGCATGTCCTAAGAGATTTCCTTGGTATGGTTTTGGTTGACTACTACTACTTGAAATAACAATACACTCTAAACAATCATAAACATGTAAAAAGAGAAACTTATTAAAAAATCTATTTGACATCTTGTAAATATCTACCTGACTATAACACTCATTTTTAAGCCATTAAGTGCAACACATGCAATGTCTATTATAGATGGATCCGAAAACATTAAGGAGTATGTATTAGTCTTGTCGGTACATGAAACCCAACATTTTCTTGTGCAAATTATTACAAATAATCAACTTAGAAGAGAAACCAGAGACCTTTAAAATTTTGATAACCTATCACAAAAGCAGAAGAAACATACCTGGTATACACAAAAGCCATAACCTTTTGAATTTCCAGTGTATTTATCTTTAACAAGATCAAATCCACGTAGAGGCTTTCAAATTATTTATACACTTAATATACATCATGCAAAACACACAAAGGCCCATTTTCATGTGGAATAAATGCAAGTATGAATTGTATGCAAAAATAAATAAACATAAATTCAAATCATGCTACACAGCTAAACAAAATTTGGAGCATAACACATACCTAAATCAAAGAACTATGTTGGCTTAAACATGGATGTTAAGTCTATTTTTATTCAAGTCTATATTTGGCACTAAGATTCCTTTTAGTGCTCCTCGTGTAATAAAGGCTTATTAAGCTAGCCATATATTTTAGGCTAGATCTATGAAACGCTGATTATTTATTAATATATCTGGTATCCAAATTTGAAACAATTTTGTATTATACATATATGTGATTACTCCCCCGTACTTTTTTCTTATGTATGCACTTATCAATTGGTATCAAAACTTTGTCATTAGGGTCCAAGGGCAAGTTGAACAAAGCCCAAAGTGAGACTCCAATAGTTCAATGGGATACGACCAAGTAGTGCTAATAAAGGAAAATTGATAAGTGGGAAACTTGTCAATAGTAACTCAACCACACTAATACAAATATTACCATATGTAGTCAAGTCCTCCAACAGAAAGATTGGAACTTTTTACACTAGTAATGTTATATACCCTGCACTTCAACCACAATGTTTTTTTCATCAATTGGGAGCTCAGGTAATAGTTTGGAATGTTGGCCAATTTCACAATGCCACATATCTAAATCCTTCAACCATCATACATGCTCAACAAGTGACACACACTCTTCAATCCAATGATCCAACAATTGAGGCAGTAGTGATAACCTGCTAAGGTAAACTTGCAGTGATATAATTGAATGTTTCTAGTATTCTACAACAAGCACTATTCAATTATGAAATTATTCTTTAGAATATGAGTCATGGTGCTTTAGAAACCTAATTTCAAATAGTCATTTGATTTCTATATCTACGCATGGTCCTATAATCATCTCTATGGATTTAATATATAGTTACTTCACTACCCAATAACTATTTAACAAGAACCCAACTTGTTCAACTGTAACATACCAAATAGAATAATATGTAAATAAAATAATAAATTAGATTAAGCAAGTAATTAATAAATATTGTATATGCTAAATGCAACAACAACATGAGAAGAGACATAAATCTTCACTATTATGTACTATATATATGTCGAGAGACTATGTATTCATATCATCGTCAATTCAATTATAAAAATATATTTATTTATGTAATAAGATAAATATGCAAGGTGTTACCTTACAAATGGTATCACAACGGTTTTTCTCTTGTCATGGGGAGAGAAGAAAAATGATAAAGTGAAAAGTGAAAAAAGAATAGCCCATAGTTTTATAAAACTCTTCCATGGTTTTATAAAACTAGCCCATGGTTTTAATATCTCCCATCTCCATATTCCCATCCAAGAATATTAGAAAATATATTATTATCATAGATTATTATTATTATTATTATAGATAACAATAATTATTATTATTTTAATATTAATAATATTAAAATCATTAATATTATTATATTAAAAGCATTAATATTATCATAATATTAATAATATTACTAACATTATTATTTTATATAATAATTTATTCTACACTCCATTCCTTCAAAACCTCCATACTATTGAAAGCATATATTATTATTATTAATCTTTAATAATAAAAATTAGTAGTAGTAGTAGTTTTCTTCAAAATAAAAAAATCTTTTCAAATTCTCAAGACTTTGAAGACGGAAATGTCGTCATCCCAAGATAAAATTCTTGAAGGAATCGAGAAAATAAACAAAAAGTGGGAAAAATATGAAGAAGACTTTAAAATTCGAAAGGAAATGATAAAAAATCATTTGAAGCAAGAATGTAAAAAATAAACAAAATTGAAAATACACAAGAAATCAACCAAGAAGAAATGAGTGACACGGTTGGAATCGAGGATGAACTCATAGTAGGATTAGACTCTGAAGAATGTATTCCTCAAACCAAGCCAATGTTGAGAGAAAATGATGAAGAAGCCTATGAAGAAGAAGCGACTACAACATCTCACTTCTCAAGCAAGGGAAAGCAGGAAACTGCTATGGCACCTACGATAGTAGAAACAGTTATGCCCCTGAAATTCCCAAATAAGGAAGAGGAGGAAACTGATTCTGCACCCACGACAAAATAAGATGGAATCAAGGAAGAACTTGTAGCAAGATTAGACCCCAAAGAAAATGATGAAGAAGCCTATGAAGAAGTGGTTACAGTCTCCAAAGTATCAAGCGAGGGAAAGCTGAAAACTACATTTGTACACACAATAGAAGAAGCAACTACGACTCCCAAGTTTGTTATTTCAACCAGAAAAGAAGGGACGCCACGACGACCGCCTCCTTATATTCCTCTTCACAAAAGATTAAGGTCACCAAACTCCGGGAGGGATAACAAAAAACACCCCAACTACAAACCTCAAAATACGATACTCAATAAAAAATATGTATGTCTACCATAATTTTATTACGGCTTCTTACAAGGTAGGGAAGTAAGGCGTATTAATACGCCGACTGAAAAATCTATAAAATTGTATAGTGAAAGTCCAGAACGGGGACTTGTTAAGGAAGATGATAACAAAGACGATGAAACATAAGAGGTAGAAGACAAGGATATGAAAGAGCAAGATGATATTGACAATGACAATGTCAATATCAATTGTAAAGAAAACGATGATGACGTAGATTGTAATAATACAAAAAATACAGTTAAAAAAGAAGTCATTGTTAACAACAATCATTAAAAAATTGAAGTTATAGAAGAATGCAATGATGCAAATAAAAAATTCAATGATGACCTTAATCAGGATAATGTGGAAGAACGAAACCCAGAAGATGTTGCAACAAATGATCAGGATAACGTAGAAGAATGAAACCCAGAAGATGTTACGACAAATGATCAAGATAACGTAGAAAAATGAAACCTAGAAGATGTTGCGACAAATGAAGAGATTAACATTCTATCAGTGGTCATAACTCAAGATGTTCTAGAATCTCAATATCAAAAGGCTCACGGGGAACAACTAAAGACAAGCTCATCAGACAAGGAAATAAGTACATTATTAATAGTTGCCGCTACAGATAAGACAACCATACTAAAGCATGGAGAAATATCAAAAATCTGCATCAAATTAGAAGATCAAAAGAACACCATCAGATTAAAAGCTCATAAAAATACCCCATATAATTGTTATTCGCTTATCTACATAATCATATGCATGAAAATATTTAAATGGAAATGCGACCAATTATTTCAAGAACTGTTAAATTGTGGCACCGTTATTCGTGGAAAAAATCCTAGTTGCAGCACGCTCATAGAAGATTCGTGGATGAATCTTTTCAAAGCCGGATGACTTGAAACATACCAAATAGAAGAATATGTAAATAAAATAATAAATTAGATTAAGCAAGTAATTAATAAATGTTGTATATGTTAAATGTAACAACAACATGAGAAGAGACATAACTCTTATTATGTACTATATATATGTCGATAGACTATGTATTCATATCATCATAAATTCAATTACAAAAATATATTTATTTATCTAATAAGAGAAATATGTAAGGTGTTACCTTACATCAACCGCACCTCATTTTAACTATTTAACAAGTATCCCATTTGTTCAACCTCGCCTCATTGATGAGGCTAGGTAAACATTCAATTAAATATAGATTCTTAGTTGGGCAATCTAAAATTGTAAGCAATTACATCATAATGATGAGAAAATAATAAGCAGCGACTAACTCTAACCTCCCAAAGACAACACAACAAGGAGATAAATTGGATCCATAATAAAGACAAGGTGGGAACTTGGGTCCCTATGAAACTCCACGAAAACAAGACAAGGTAAGAACGTGGGTCCTTGATAATAAAAAAAGGTGAGATATTGGATCCACATGGGACTCTCCCAAGATAAGGTGACAACCTAGGTTCCTGATAAGCACTTAACATATTTAAGTTTGAGCATATAGTTATGTTTGATCCTGGATTTAAAAAAGGGCATTCATCTAGAACTTATGCAATAATGTGAAATTACTCTCAAATAAAAGATTGCCTTGATTGTTTAACAAATTTGTGTTTGAGCATAGAGTTAATAGTGTGAAATTACTCTCAAAGTCTCAAATATAAGTTTGCCTTTACTTTTTAACAAATTTATGTTTGAGCCTAGACTGAGAAAAGAGCATTCATCCAAAACTTATGTAATAATGTGAAATTACTCTCAAATAAAAGATTGCCTTGATTGTTTAACATATTTATGTTTGAGCATAGAGTTATGCTTGAGCTTGGACTGTTAAAAATAATAATAATAATAAATTCATCCATAACTTATGTAATAATGTGAAATTACTCTCAAATAAAAGTCTTCCTTGATTGTTTAGACATTCCTATCCCTTGAAAGGCATACAAGCTAAACATTCTTGGTGTTGTTTTTTCAATATACCAAACCACTAACTTGTGTTATTTAATATATTCTCATATGAAAACTCATATATGAGCCTAAAGAATGAACCCTGTTAGGTGAAATAACTCCCGAATTCATTTATTCCATTGCAAAATCATTTATTTATACATTACATATGCTGGTTGAGTTTCATCTTCCAACCAGCCTTTTCAGCTTCCTACATAACTATTCATTTTCCTTTATTTATTTACAGAATATAATCCCGACGGATTATATTCCAACAATCCCCCCCTTAATCCGAAGGGGTGTTTGTAAGTCCGAGCATGTTTCTGAATCTTTCAAACTTTTCTCGTCCAAACGCTTTGGTGAAGATGTCTGCAACTTGATCATTTGTGGAACAATGTCGAAGATGGACTGTCTTGGCCTCTACATGATGTCGAATCAAATGATACTTTGTGTTGATGTGTTTGGTTCGATCATGGAATCTGGGATTCTTAGCCAACTTGATTGCAGAGGTATTGTCGATCAATAATGGAGTGGAGTTCTCTTATTTTTCTTGTAAATCTTCAAGTATCTTCCTGAGCCATACTATTTCTTTCATTGCTTCAGCTGCAGCCACATATTATGCTTCTGTTGTTGAATCTGCCGGAACTGACTGTTTGTGTGATCTCCATGAGACAACTGCTGATCCAAGACTCATAGTGTATCCAGAAGTTGATACTCATGTCTCCTTATCGCCATCAAAATCTGAGTCTGAGTACCCAATAAGTATGAAGTCATCCACCTTAGAGTACTTGAGTCCAACGTCTTGAGTCCCCTTCAAGTATCTTAGAACTCTTTTTGCAGCTAACCAGTGTCCTTCACAAGGTTTATGCATGAACCTTGAAAGCATGCCAACAACATAATAAATATCTGGTCTAGTTGTTGTAAGGTAGATAAGTCTTCCTACAAGTTGTTGATACTTGGTCGCATCTTCAAATTCTTTTCCTTCGCTTGATGTAAGCTTCATTTTCTGTTCCATTGGAGTAGAGATAGGGTTGCATTCTGTCATGCAAAATTTGTCTAGTAGTTCTCCAACATATTTTTTCTGAGATAGGAATATGTACTTAGGATGTTGAGTGACTTCAATTCCTAAGTAATAGTGGAGATGTCCCATATCTGTCATTTCAAAGATCTTTTTCAAATCTTTCTTTATGGATGCTATATAGCTCTCATTGTTCCCTGTCATCAAAGGATCATCTACGTACACCACAAGATACACAACATATCTTCCAACTTTCTTTATAAACAGTGTTGCATCATCAAGATCAAAATGTTCGAAATTTAACTTCAAAAGATGCTTGGTTAATTTTTCATACCATGCGCGAGGCGCTTGTTTTAGGCCATACAAGGCTTTGACAAGCTTGCATACCTTTTGTTCTTTTCCTTTCACAACAAATCCTTCTGGCTGAGACATGAAGACATTCTCTTTCAAGTCTCCATTCAAGAAAGCAGTCTTCACATCCATCTGATGAACTTTCCACCCATTCTGAGCAGCTAAAGAGAGTAAGGTACGGATGGTAGCCCATTTTGCTGTAGGAGAAAACGTTTCTTCATAGTCAATTCCTTCCTTCTGTGCATAGCCTTTTGCTACAAGCCTCGCTTTGTGCTTGTCAAGTGAGCCATCTAATCTGTATTTGTTCTTGTACACCCACTTGCAGCCAATTGGTTTGGTTCCAACTGGAGGGTCAACTAGCTTCCAAGTTCCATTCTTCATGAGTGCATCATACTCATTCTGCATAGCTTCTTTCCACTCAACTCGAGTAGAAGCTTCTTCAAAGGAATTTCGTTCAAAGTTAGCAGATAAATTAAATTCACAATCAAATGATACATCCATGTCATCACCTGAATTATCTGTTTCTCCTCCATCTTCATGTCTTTTTGAACTTCTCATTCTCATCTTTCCAACTTCATCTGGATGGACACTTTCAAGTGTCTTTGTGGCCCATTTAGGAATCTTCCGTGATGGTCTTGGTTGATCAGCTGGTGGTGCTTCATTTCCTTCAAGGTTGAGTCTTCCAAGTCTCTCAATCACATCATCCAGTTGAATCTCTTGTTTAGGTGAAGTAGCAGGAACTTCTTCATGCGGGGGAGTTGGTGCTTCATATGGAAATTCCAAAGGTTGATCCAGAATAGGAATCCCCCCTTCAAGGTTTGGAATTTCATATTCATTTTCAGAATATTTCTTTGGATGAGGATAATTTTCCAAACGAAAAAGCTGTCTCTCAATGGACTGGTCATTTTTATTAGTCTCAAGAAAAATGACATCTCTGGAAATAACAAACTTCTTGTTTACCTCATCATACAGACGATATGCCTTGGAGTTTTCTTCGTACCCCAGGAAAATGCATTTTCTGCTTCGAGCACTAAGCTTGTTTCTTTGCTCCTTTGGAATCAAGGCATAACAGGTGGAACCAAAAACTCTGAGATGCCTGACTGAAGGGAGATGGCCAAACCACATTTCATGTGGAGTCTTGTTATCAAGAGCATTTGAGGGACTTATGTTTCTCAAATAGGCTGCAGATTTCACTGCATCACCCCAAAACATTAGTTTTGCATTCTTAAAAAACATCATTGATCGTACCATATTCATTATGGTTCTATTCATTCTTTCTGCTACACGGTTTTGTTGAGGATTGTAGGGAACTGTAGTCTGATGTGCAATTCCATGTTGGCGAAGATAATATTCAAAAGCATTTGAAGTGTATTCTTTCCCATTGTCAGTACGAAGTGTACCAATTTTAGATTGTGCTTGTTTTTCTATCAATGCATGAAAATCCTTGAATGTTTGAAATGCTTCTGATTTTGTCTTTAATGAGTAAATCCAGCACATTCTTGAGTAGTCATCAACAAAGGTCATAAAATACTTATTCCCATTGGCAGAAGGAGTTGGCATTGGGCCACATAAATTAGAATGCACTAATTCTAATTTCCTACTTGCTCTGAAATTAGATTCATGGAATGGCAGCTTACTGTGTTTCCCTAATATACATGCATCACATTTGCTCTTCTCTTTGGGAATGGTGGGCAAACCAAATACACCATTCTTTCTCAACAAATGAAGACTATTATAATTCAGATGACCAAATATTGCATGCCACAATAAACTTGATGTCAAATTACCTTCTCCATGCTGAGAGAGGTAGGCATAGTTCTGAACCCTTACAGATGAACCCTTTAGCTTCAGCAGCTTCCCATCTTCGTATCCAGTCATGATGACTTGGTTGTCAGAGTACTTTCTTATTTCTACGATTCCATCAAACATGTGGATGGAATGGCCTTGTTATCGGATATTCACCAAGGACAGCAGGCTTCTCTACAACTTTGGAAGATAAAGAACATTCTTCAACAAGAAATCAGGGAATTCAGGCATCTTCAGCCGAATGGTTCCCATTCCCTTTGGTTTAAGACTTGACTTATCTGCAAAGTAAACTATGTCATTTATTGTTTCATTAAGTTCTTCAAAACAGTCTTTTCTAAAATTCATGTGTGATGTTGCACCAGTATCAAGTAGCCAACAATCTGTGTAAGATGAAAGTGAAGTCATGTCATTAATACCAAGATTACAATGTGCAACAATACAATGAGCAGAATCTGAAGATTTACTAGCATCTTGGTTCTTATTGTCATCTTTCTTCTGGTTATGTCTATCTTTGATGGAGTCCCACGAAGCCCAACACTGATCTGTTGTGTGTCCAATATTTCCACAACGCTTGCACTTCAAATCTGATCTTTTGCTGGAGTTGTTTCTGCCTCCTCTACCTCTCAAATTTCTTCTTCCTCTACCTCTCATGCTGCTTTCTCCTTCGGGAAGATCTTTGGATGCTATAGATTGCTTCTTATGTGATTGAATCTTGCAACTACAACAATAGGAGAAAAAGAAGAAAGAGTAAAGGTGCAGGTCTAAGTCTCTGCCACCTTCCTCAAGCTTTACAACAAAAATAATTCTGCAGCCCTGTGTTAATAATTCTAGAGTGTTGTTTACAAGTACAATTCAAATTCTTTTATGAAAAATCACAATAATACATCTATACAAAATATTGCATCAGACTTGTAGAATACTCAAACAATTGAGTTCGTTGCACTTCTAGTAGTTCACACTCTTCAAACAGTCTTCAGTTTAGTCTTCAGTCGCAGCAATGGTCTTCACATTCAAAAGAAACAGCTCATAGCTCCACATGAAATATAGGGTTTTGAACAGCACCAGTCAACAGTTTCGAGCTTATACTATTCAAGTTCACGATTTCAATACACTCCACACATTTGAATGAGGGCACAAACACCAACAATATTCACATGTAATGGTCATGGTTTCAAGCTCAACACACAGCAAACACCACAATATTCTCATGTAATGGTCACGGTTTCAAGCTCAACACACAGCAACACTCAACAATATTCTCATGTAATGGTCACGGCGTCAACACACATCTTCAAATCGAAAGGAGGAAACCCAATACTCCCATACGTATACATCCAAACTAAAAACTTTAATACAGCAGTCACGGGCCTCTTTAATACGCAGCATCCATATGGTACATATGAAAATATTTGCAGAATTTACCAGAAAACTCCACGCACATGAATTAGGGCATAAATTAGGTTTTATGCACTTCCAACGGTTATAAGTAAATACAACACCAAGATTTTACCTCCACGCTCTTGAAAAAAGGCTCTATCGTAATCTTTACTACTGTCAGTCTTCAGGCTCATCAAATACACAGCAAAGAAATCGCAGCACTCTCCAGCTTCATGATACTCCACAGGAGCAAGTCATAGGCATGATACTCCATGAGCTTACATGATCAACAACAATCTTCAGTCACCGAAGCGTCAAAGAACTTGCACCAGTATAGCACAGGCTTCAATATTCTTGTAATGAACAGTCAAAACCATGCAGCAAATGGAGGAAGCATAGCATCTTTGGACCGTTTAATTGCTCAACGCAGGTCTGGAAGAGAATAGCATATACAATGAATGCACGCAGGCTAGCAGGACTGGCGGATTGCAAGCAGCCTTAAACAAATTTGCAGAGGTCAGAACGGAGGTCTAGTAGGCAGAATGCCAGGACTGAAATGCAGCTAGGAGTTATGGCAGGTGGTGCTCTGATACCACTGTTAGGTGAAATAACTCCCGAATTCATTTATTCCATTGCAAAATCATTTATTTATACATTACATATGCTGGTTGAGTTTCATCTTCCGACCAGCCTTTTCAGCTTCCTACATAACTATTCATTTTCCTTTATTTATTTACAAAATATAATCCCGACGGATTATATTCCAACAAACCCAATCCTCCACACAAAAACATAACAGGTATAATTCTCAACTTGTTGGTGAATCACAACTCTTTTGGATTTTCTATGTCTGTAATACACATAAAAGGATCATATAATATTATACACCATATAGATACCACCTCTGAGGCCAACTAAAGAATATCCAATCCCATATGTGATGCTTTCTATTGTTCAAGTAATATCAATGCCCAAATTATGAACTCTGTTGAACATTACTTTGACCCTAGATGTAAAATGTGCATTTTTTCCTAGGGAAATACAAAGGCTAGTTAAAAATTTTCTCAAGCATTTCAAAGCTAGAATAATCACATCTTCAAATATCATGATGAGGTGGGAAATCTCAATTCGATCCAGGAGAATAAGGCGTTGGTTGCTTTGCAATTCAATATGGTGCCATCTACTACATAGTAGGGAACATATATTTTGATCTTTGTTAAAATCAAGGCCAAGCATTCATCTAGTAAACATATAGTGGGATCTTGTTCTGGATAAACAACAAATTGTTTGAATTCATTATTCTCTATAAAAGGCCCATTGATGGAGGAGATAAAGAAGATTTATATTGACCCATCAGACCTAAGAGCTCAAGCATGGAATATTTAATTGGTTTAAGAATAACTTATAAGGTAAAAATCAACAAGCAAACAAACAAACTTGATCTAAAATTTGGGTTTACAAGTTCTTGACTACACAACAAAGAAAAATTGGATTTTTTTAGGGAAAAAAAACACTTATTTATGAGACTTGGGCGAAGTGTTCTTTGTGGCCCAAAAAATGAAAACTAGTATTTGATATTCCTTGATTTTGATTCAGGGCTCAAATGTAACTTCGTGCTTGGGAGGTCCTCATTGGCCAAGAGAAGGGAATATGCAAAATGTTGGATTTAAGGGATAGTCTCTGATGCAGTATCATTTCCCGTCATTTTGAGAGGACCTAGGAGAATCTTAGACTTTACTAAAGGGAGTGGGTGCCTTTAATTAATTTATTGTATTTTCCCATAGTTAGAAATTAGTCTTTATAATGATAGAGTTTGTTTCCCTAATTATGATGTAAATTGATTATTTAAGCAATTACTTAAGTTAGGTGGATTTTCCTAAGTAGGGAGGATTCAATATAATTGATCCTCATCAATGATCAAGATATGAAATGTTGTTGTTGTATTTAGTTGTAGGATTGTTAGGAGTTTGTTTATTGATATGGAAGTTGATCTCCCCTTATAAAATTATAAGCATGTGAGCATGAGAAGGATAAGATGGCCAAGGGTTGAGGAGCGCCCAAATACTGCATAAAATTAGGCCAAATAGAGAGATTATGGTGGTTGAAAATGTATGTACAGAATCTAGTTAATGAAGTTTGTCAAATTATGTCTCCACTATGTGTATGAATGAATCTTCGTGTCAATTTATGAATATATGGATGACATGGGGCTTTATGTGTAAATGCCTCATATAATCTTTGTGATTGAGTTTGTAAACATTTAATTGTATGCCAAATGATTTTAACACAGGTTTGTGTGTGCACAATTCTTGTAAGTGGATTTAACCTCTGCGACCCTGCTTTGTTTGGGTTTATTAGTCTATTCAGTCATCATCCCTCATAGTATGTATAAACAAACCCTCGAGTGTGATAACATCGGAGTGGGAGTGCTAAGGAATAGAATGGAAAGTTGGTTCAAAATTTATTAATCAAATACAACCCCCTTGAACGGGAACTTATTTCCTTGCTAAAGCTTTGCAAATATGGATGTGTCTTGAATATCTACATGACTAAATTTTATGGTATATTTGTTGAGATTGATTGAATCATATTGTGGATGAACGAGAGTTCTTTTGGAATCTAGAATTCTAAAATTTGTTCATGGGATATATGTTCCATTCCTTCGTGAACATGTGCACTAAAATGTGTGTGTTAATCCATAAGCCCCAGTGATTAAATAGTAGCAATAAATATGTCATTCAATGAATGTCTAGTCAAATCGAGGAACATAAAAATTGGTATGGGTTGGTAGATCGATGCTTGTTTTGGCTTGTGGATAGATCGTTGGCTTCAATTGACATAATCAAATAAGTATGGGCTCATCAACAATTGAGACTATAATTTATGAGAAAGCATGGACTATCCATGATTATAGAGATAGAGCGATAGTCAATAACATGCATAATTTTTTGTATCAAATTCTACCAAGGAAATAATTTATTGTTTCAAATCCAATAATAAAAAACTTTGTTTTCAAACTAGTGGCAAAGTGCTAGAAAGAGGAAGATTCCTTATGCATCATTTGGTATTAGAATTGTGTAATGCAAGCATGTGCTAGCATGCCTACATAATCAATTTCTAAAGAAACCAACATATTTGAGGTGCCTCAAAAAGAACTGTCCATTATCCAAGAAGAGACTTTAGTATATGAGCTTCCAAATAAAGGCTTCTAGACATCCCAACAAGGAAACATTGAATTGTGAATCACACATATGAATATTCATATATGGTACTTAATAAGGGAAACCACAAATTGCAAACCTTGTATATGAATATTCATTAAACCTAATATAGAAACGATGGATATGAAGTCTCTAATAGGTCTTTGTGAGGCGCCCAAAGAAAATTTCCTTGGATTTTAGCTTCTCATGAAAAGTATCTGACACCCAACAAGGAAAACATAACATTCAATATCCCCACAATAGATTCAAAAAATTCCAAGCTAGAAAACCAAGGATCTAAGCATCACGGTGAACAATTCTACACTAACTTGTAGTGGATTTACAAGGGCTTGAGCTTCTTAATGCGGCCTTTTGGATTAAAATTCATATATTTGAAGTGCAAGAAGAGAACTTTTGTAACATGGATCGATAAAAATAACAAAAAAACTCAAATCCTAATATCATGCATTCGTAGGCATACCATATGAGATTTGTTTGGATTTGGATTGAACTCAACAACTGACTTAGTGGGTTACAAGTACATCGCCATTGAAGCCCTTATCTCCATTTTTGTTGACTACTACCTAGTGTTCTTGTGTTCCTCAACACAAAACTACATAGACCACCAAAAATTATAATGGGAATTGTACTCAACACCACTAATCCTACTTATTGGGAACAACTTTGCTTATCTATTGTTTGTTGTATGGTAAAAGCATACATGGGAATAATTAATTTTCTTTTCCCCTGCCATGAGTCATGATTGTTTCTATGTTCCATGCCATTGTAACTGCCATTAAACTAGACATCGATAACAAAGAATGGTTTTGTAAACCA
>LPNX010520760.1:111747-152633 GCA_001517045.1 Pseudotsuga menziesii | reverse complement strand
TGTATATACAATTCTTTGTTTGTACTTGGATTTCAACATATATACCACTATGGAATGCAATTTCCAATTCACACTAGTGAATATCCGACGCAAACTTGGACTTATGGTTTATGACCACAATTTCAACATAGCTCATTACTCATTTGAACTATAATTTGATTCTAGATTCCATAGTCGACATTTTTACATTCATATGCTCAAAACACTTGCATCCATATGCTCAAACCCCTTGCATTCATATGCTCAAACCTCTTGCATCCATAGTTGACATTTCATTACATTCATATGCTGAAACCCCTTACATCCATCTGCAAATTAGACTTTGACTCCACACCACGATCATAGGTTCAAGTTTTGACAAATCCGTTTGGTTGATAACTAGATCATGACTTCACCATTCACATGCTTGATAACATATACTTAAACAACTATTGGATTTGGGGCTTCACACCAAAATTCACCAATAAATCTTTTAGTGCAACCAATTTTCTAAAGGTGGACTTCCTTCATTTGTAATCACTCTGTGACCTGTGGGTTATGACCCACTTCTTAGCTTGCTTCAAAATTTATGGGATCTTCTTTTCTTCAAATTAGTCTATGTTTCTCTCTCACAAAGAGCACACATAGATCCAAACAAACTCCCTCTGCGACCCTACAATAAGACCCCATAAATTTCCTCCACTCACTACTCAACACATTTCACCATTACTGGACTTATCTACATATATCCATATTATCCATATACAAATTTATTGCAGAGAGAAGCTGGTAACATAAATCTTAAGATGTGGATTGAATAAAATTAGATGAAAAACAGTAAATAAGCCTGATAATCAAAATCCCCAACTTAAATAGTTGTCCCATCTCTTAAAATATTGATCCTATTAAAATTTAAATACCCCAAATAATCAACTAAATTGGAGATCTAGGAATTGAATCTCACTCAAGCCCCTGAGACCTTCTGATTGGGTTCGGATACATACTTAACAATGGGATTCCTTGATGGGCAAGCGCTGGGGGAACACCTCCTTGAGAAAAAGCACCTTTATTGACATTCTAGTTCGATAGCCACAAACCATATGCAGAGGAGGAGTGACCACACCCATGGATATGAGGTATTATACCCACAAACACACCAACAATATAAACACATAGGCTGTGAGACCATGATATGGAGGTGCAACAATATTTTCAACAAAATCCTAGTTAAATATTTTTATACCAAAATAAAATAACAAAACTTTAGATAAAGATCTTACCTTGTGCTTCTTTGATGGGCTTCTCCTCCTCTTTGACAAGATTTGAAGATGATGATGGTTTTGATGCGATTTTCTCCTCCAACCAGTGACTGCACACTAAGAAAACCCCTCTCCTCACTAAAAACTAGAAAAAAAAACTTAAAACCCTTAGCTAATTCACATTTACAACCTCAAGTGACGTGCATGCCTTTTCCCACCAAAGAGTTCCATGAACAAATAAAAAATAAAAAATAAAATGCAAGGTTAGTATTACAATCTCTTTTTTTATTTCTTAATTTTTGTATTTTGTATAATTATTTTTTAAGTTTGGTATATTATATTGCAATTAGTATTATGTAAGAAAACAACTATATAATTATACCTGTTAATGGGTCAAATCTGCGATGCAGAGGCAATTTTTCAGTTGAAAAAAAAACTATATAATTATATATTACATGTAAAATATAAAAATAATATATAATTGTGTTTACATATAACTTTTAATGTTACATAACTATCATATAGTATACTTTATATATATAATTTACATATTTCTTAAATAATATCTAATTTAATTATATTTTATTAATTACTAATATAATTACTATATTATATTATATATATTTAATTATGCTTTATAAAGTTTTATTTTGTATAAAGTATTTAATATATATTAGAAAAATATAAAAAATAAACAAGCAAACAACAATAGCAATAGTGTACAAGATTACTGTGTTGTTTGCAGGTAAAAGTGCCATGGGGCAATAGTCTTCATAGTCTACCATGGTCATGTTGACGAGGAGGAGGGAGATGTTTTGATCAAGATACGTGTTTATAGTTTTAGTGGAAATTCATGAAGTAATTTAATGTACCATAGTTTTTTTATAGGTCGTGGGTATAATAATTAATTACCTTATAGTGTATATTATGAGTTAATCGACCTAGTCATTTTTAATTGTGTGACTTATTATTTAGTTGTATTTTTTACAAATGACTAAATTAGTCATTTTTACCCATGTTGCTCAAATTTTGTAGTGTTTAGCTTAAAAACATTGTCAAGGCTAACTTTTTTAGTCATGTAGTCATTTATTTGCCAAATTCTACCAAGGAGAAACATTATGTGCAATAGGTTGTTCGAGACATTGTCCTTGTCTCTAGTTTCGAGGAATAAGTTGGCACCAAGGTTGAAGAAGTAGATGTAGATAAAGGAAATTTTGTTGAAGATCAAGTCACAGAAAATGGATTCAACCCTTTTTAGTATTTTCTCTTCTACTTATATTTAGTATTAGATGAATTTTTTGGTCACCTTTTATTAGGACAGTATGTAAAAAATTATGGTACTTGCATGTAGCAGCAAGTTTTTGTAGATGAATTTGTATTTCTAATTATCATGTATTGGATGTACCAAGGACAGTACTTAAACTTTATGTCTTTTTATGTTTATTTAATTGACCTTTATGTAATCCAAATTCCCCGTTTCAATAAATGAAAAATGGTTTGAAAGTACAACTATCCATATTTTCAAATTTAGGAGCCATGATGACTACCCAATTAGTTATGAACTACCATGATTAGCCATCATTTAGATAAATTGTTTGGCTTAATTTTTTAAAGAAAAATTAGTCAATGTATTGAGGACAATAATAAAAGGGCCAAAGGACAAGCATGGTTCATGAATCAACGTGTTATAACCAATCACCTTGCCAATACCTCTAGAGTTATTGTTAAGGATTGTAAAGTTAGAAAAGAGGATTTTTTGTGAATTCAGAGTATATTCTAGTGAAATAAAGTAGTGTTACAAATAAAAGTACAAAACTATGTATCCGACCTGCAGATAGGAAGAGTCAAAGAAAAGATACCAGTCTGCCCATGTAAGGAAATCAGACTGTAACAGTCAAAGAGATCCACCCTCCTAGAGGGAAAATAGATCCAAATAATAAAATGTTTATAGATATTACAAAAAAACTACAAGCTCAGCTTGGTAATCATGAACATGGGAGGTCACAATCCTAGAAAATTTGTCAAAAAGAGGAGATGCTGAAACATAGAGCCTGCCTTAAAATTTGTTAAAGGGTTCCTCTATTATGGGGGTCCCAAAACAAATACTTAGTTGCACTCCAGGAGGGTCACCCTTGTTGTTGTGGTTTCCATCCTTGTCATCAGTGTCCTCTTCATTGCTGGTGGACTCATCTTTGTCGTTGGAATGTGCACTGCTACTCGACTGGTCCTCGGTGCTTGACCTACCTCGCTTGAACGGTAAAGGTTCGGTCTTCCTGGGGACGACCACACTGGAAGAGGCTTTGCCTGTAGAGGTACTAACAAATCGCCTCTGAGGTGGGGGTAGTGGGGGAGCGACATCCATAGGTGTCGGTGAAGGAGAAGGAATAGGGATGACAGAAGGGGTGGCATTTGTGGTGGTGGAAGGAGATGGGGAAGCAGATGGACCAGGGTTACTAGATCCAACAGGATTGAAATCAGGGACAAGAGCTGCAACCTGGAGGGTGGAGGACCGGAGAATAAGATGAGTCAGCATATTTTTAACAGCCCAATAGTTCCTTCGGCGTTTTGTGGTGCGGTTGGCGGTTGAGAGGGAGTCGGTGAGCTCATCCTCCCAGTCATCGACCAGAAGAAGAAGAGAAATCAAAATTTCAATATCATAGGCATCAGAGTTAGCTTGGGCATTGAAGGGAGTGGCCCGTGGACTAGAAGCACCTATGCAAGCGCGACCTTGCTTGGGCATTCTGCTTTCCCTAGGTGGCATGATGCAAGCTGTGAACATGGGATCAAGGAGCAAGGTGGGTGCAGATGACAGCGCCTGAGAATCACCTACGAAAGGCTGACGGAGAAGAGCATAGATGAACAGGAGGATGAATGTTTGGTTGTCAGTGAACTTAACGTGCCAGCGCAAAACCACATGCCCATTAAGGAATGCCATCATCGCGTTGACGTCGTCGTAACAGGCTCTGTCTGCAAGGAGGACATGTCCATTGGAGGAGTTAAGAAGTGTCATCGGTGTTGAAGGAGATAGCCTGTACCAGTAAATCATTAGGATGACGTTAGGGTGGTGATGACTGGGCACAGTGATGTGCTCCATCGACTATACCTTGTGTGTTGTAAATCCTCGTGTCACTCGCATCCGGGGTAGAAAAGAGGATCTTATTTGTTGTTCATATATATTATAAAAGCCTTCGACACTATACAAGGGACCAAACTAAGTAAACAATTGGAAGAAATTGTTATCCCAGCTTCTAAGTGCCACAATATTTTTTGGTCAACCAATACCTGTGATTGTTTGACTTATGGCCTATAAAATGCATACAATAATTAAGAACAAATACAACCTATATGTTTGATTGTTAAATTGAATGGGAGCCAAGGTCCTAGTCTCGGTAAGGGATCTATGTTATTGGTTCTAATCATAATTACAAGCATAAGCTTGTAAATAAATACAATATTAATTTGGAGTTATTATAAGTATTAGATCAACGCCATGTTGTTGCCCCCCCCCGACCCCCCCTCGGGCTCCGTTAAAAGTACTCAAAATAGACATAATTAGTTTAATTCAACATTAAAAATCATAATCGTGATGATCAACATGTTTAAGAACATTAAAATGACTATATCGCTAAAACTTATAGGTAAGAAATACTTCTAATTCATACTCATGTAGTAGTTATATAGTTGTATTTTTATCCCTAGACTAAATTAGTAGCTTATTGCGCCGAGAGGCGCTTTCTATAGCTCAAATGGGCAAGATGTGTCATGTCTGTAACGCTAATGTGGCACATGTCGACTTAATAAAAATAAAAATAATATAAAAAGTAAAAAAAAAAAACTTATAACATGTCGAATTATAATTAAAAAACATAAAAAAAATTAAAATATATATATTATACTCATATAAGTATATAACCATATTAGGACAATACTCACAATCTTACAAACTCAGTAGTAAAATTCAATCGACTTGAATAGTAAAAAGAAAAATTATAAAACAATAACATATAAAATTTAATTTTAAATTAGCTAAATCATAAAACACATTTATGTAATTATATATCAAATTTCAATTTAAATTTTAGTTGAATTGAAACCTAACCACACATAATGTTAGTAAATAGAAATTAAAATTATTACTACCATATGTATAAGGTTCTTTAAATGTAAATACAACTAGCAAGAAACCACGGGCCACTAAAACCATGTGCCTTAAACCACTTATATCCTTGTTCATTCCCAAGTCAAGGTTAACCCTAACATGCAAATGTTCATTTTTAGTTATAGAGAAAAACAAGTTATTTCTCAAAAAAACATTTGGGTAAATATTTAAAATCTTTATTTGATGGTAAAATCTAGATTTTAAAATTTTATATGGATTGTTTTACTCATTAACTATTCTTAATATTCATTATTAGTTTTAAAGAAAGACAAGTAAAACAATTTTTGGAAAACTATTTGATTATATGATTATTACTGTTACTCATCTCATTCTTCTACTAATATTTACCCTATTTTGAAATTACTTAAGCAAATTGGCCATTTCCATCCCAAGTAGGAATACTTATTAGACATTTTTCTAAATTAAAAAAGGTTTGCACCTCAAGAGAACTTGATCCCTCTCGGCGCTTGGTAGAGCCATAGTTAAGATGGATCTATACTGGTATTATTCATGTTTAGTTGTGATCACTTCAATTGCTCAAATTTGGTAGTATTTAACTTAAAAACAGTGTTGTGACTGTTTGTTTTTGTCGCTTAGTCATTAGTTGCGTATGGTGACTAACTTGTTTGGTCACTTGGTCACTAATTATCCATTTTTCTACTAATGATAAGTTGTATGCAAAGCTAAGCAAATGTGATTTCTATAAAATAAAAAAAAATCATTATTTGGGTCACATTATTACAGAGGAAGGAATATCCATGGATCTAAAAAAGATAGATGTTGTCATGAATTGGACATCTCCAATGGATGTGATAGATGTGAGATATTTTATGGTTTTCGTTGCTTATTATAGGAGGTTCATTGAAAGTTTCTCAAAGGTTGCACACCCAATGTCTTCTTTGCAAAAGAATGGAATAAAATTTGAGTGGACGCAAGAATGTGAGGAAATCTTTCAACTATTGAAGAAGCTTCTTACTAGTGCTCCTATTTTGAAAATTGTAGATCCATAAAAGAAAAAAGAATGGAATAAAATTTGAGTGGACGCAAGAATGTGAGGAAATATTTCAACTATTGAAGAAGCTTCTTACTAGTGCTCCAATTTTGAAAATTGTAGATCCATAAAAGGGTTGTGGTGTGTATTGATACATGTTAAAAAGGAATTGGAGGAGCTCTTATGCAAGACAATCATGTGGCATGTTATGAGCAAAGAAAATTAAAAGAATATGAAAATAATTATGTTAACCGTGATTTAGAGCTCATTTCCATAGTGTTTGATTTGAAAATGTGGAGGCACTATTTGATGGGCAAGAAATTTGAGCTTAGGACTGACCATTATTGTATGAAATATTTGTTTGAGAAACCAACATTAAATGCAAGGCAAGCTAGATGGATGGAATTTTTATGTGAATTTGATTTTGAAATCAAACACATAAAGGAAAATAAAGTGGTTGATACACTAAGCAAAAAAATGCATACATTGCATGTGGTAGGCATTATTGTTTTCCACACGGAATAAAGGTAAAGAATTGTTGAATCCCTTACTAAAGATGGACATTATGTGCAAGTAAAGGATACAATACAACAATATAATTTGGAAAAGAGGTATGAACGTTATCATTTGGAGGATGATGGACATCTTATCTAAAAAAAATAGAATGTATATTCCTATGCTACATATTTGAGGAAAATTACTATGGATAAAATGCATACATGCCATATTTTGGCCATCCAAGATACCAAAAAACAAATTTCTATAGCAAGGAAGCAATATTTTTGGTCAGAAATAAAGAAATATGTTGCTAAGTATATTTCAAGATGTATGAAATGTTGGCAAGTAAAGGTTGAACATCAAAACCCATGTTTATTGGAGCGTTTGTCAATTTTGGAATGGAAATGAGAAGTGGTAACTATGGATTTTATCATGAGTTACCAACTACTTCAAGTAAGCATGAATCTATCATGGTTGTTGTGAATAAATTATCTTAAGCATCACATTTCATTCCAATGAAATCTACATACAAGGCTTATAAGATAGCAATGATAGTTATGAAAGAGATATTCAAATTGCATGGGTTACCCAAAGAAATTGTATTCAACCAAGATAAAAAGTTTACATCTACCTTTTGGAAAAGTCTTTTTGCAGATTTGGGTACACAGTTGAATTTTGGAACTGCCTACCATACACAAACAAATGGGAAAACATAAAGATTAAATCAAGTAATCAAAGATATGCTTCACATGTATGTGATGGATAAATTACCATCCAAGTGGGAGGGTTATCTACACTTGGTAGAGTTTGCATATAACAATGGGCACCAACCATCATTGAGAATTAGCCCATTTGAAGCTATAAATGGAAGAAGGTGTAGAACACCAATGAGTTGAGATAATCTAATGAACAAAAGTGTGTTTGGGATAGAAATGCTTAAGAAAATAGAGCAAGAGATTGGAAATATTAGGTAGAAATTGAAGGCAACCCAAGATATACAGAAAAACTACGTGGAGAAGAATAGCGTGCATAGTGAATTTAATGTTGGGGTTCATGTTTACCTTCGAGTGAGGCCAAGGAATAGTTACTTAAATATTGGAAGTTGTGCCAAGTTGTCACCAAGATATTGTGGGCCATTTAAAGTGCTTGAGAGGATAGGGTAAGTTGCATATAGAATTGCATTGCTTGCTAAAACTAAAGCTCATAATGTTTTTCATGTTTCTTTGTTTAAAAAATATGTACATAATCCTAACAATGTTATTTTTTGGGATGTGATCAAGGTGGAACCCGAGGGAGAGTTCCAAACATATCCATTATGCATCCTTGACGGGAAAGTAACATTGCTCCATAACCGAGCCCTCAGACAGGTAAAGATGCATTGGAAGCACTTTAGTCCCGGTGAGGCTACATGGGAGCTGGAGGATTCCATGAGAGAGGCATATCCATTTTTGTTTTGATTATGAGGAAACACCGATAATGGTGTTATTCTATGAGAGAGGGGACTATAATACCCCTAGTTTTGACCCTTGGAATGTATTAAATTTGATTATGTAAAATGATGTAAATATGCTAGTATGGATTCCTAGTGTGGTGCTCAACGACAAGGCTCGACTAGTGAATGGCTAGGCATGTATGACGCAAATATTTCTATATGGGCCATGTGGTTGAATTGTCATGATGACTCAAAAGATATGTAAATATTATGATGGAAAAATAATAAAATGGTCCAAGATGGTTGTGTAAAGAACATTAGAGGGGCTATGATTCCACTAGAGGGAAAGATGAAAGGGGGCCTATGGGAGATTAAATCTTATTTTTCGAAGTGTCATCCTTAGAACTCATTTATTTGTTTAGATGTGACTTAATGAATAAATTACTTCATTTTGACTTAAATCCAATCATTGAATGCATGTGTGAGGTTAGTGGGAAAAGTCTTCTCATGTAGTTATGGAAGCATGAGATGAATATACTTCTATGACAATCGTGAGAGTCCTTCCTTCTATGGTCAAAAGTAATATCATTGTCTTTTCACCAATCCTTTCATCTCCATTGGAGTCTATCACTCATTTTCCAAGTAGATTTTTACACTATTTAGAGTTTTCATGTTGTTGCCTCCATAGCTAATTATTGGACTATAAAATTAACTAGAAATTAACATTGTGAAGAGGAAATTGTAGACAATTAAGGGAATAGGATGATTATAGGTGAGCATAGAGGTTGGGAAAGATAGGAACCTTTACCCATTATTTATTTTCTACTATAGGATGCTTGAGAAGGCATGAATTGATTTAAAGGAGGTTCTCTAATAACATATATTAAGTTGGACTCTTTCTGCACATGGTGGTAAGCACTGTAAGGGTTGGATTTCCTTAGGGAACTATAGATAAGTGAAAGGAAATTCCTTCCTTATGTTGTTTGGAATGGTGAAGGAGAGTGTCATAGTTGGGATGATTGAGTGATATTCCTGTCATTGCTTAGGGGTGAGCAAATTAGATAAGCATGATAATGAATGAGTTTTGGGTTGAGACATAGAAGCCTGTAGGTGTTTCTTTTGCCCTAGTAGCTTCATAGCCTGGCTTGGGGGTGGTATATGTAGTTAATACCTATGTTTGGGTGGAAAATAATTCGTATACAACGAGTTGCTTGGATATTCTCTATTAAAAGATAAGTATTATCGTTGCCTATGAATGTGAAATGGTTTTATTTACAACCTGTGATCAATATACTTGTTTGTGTATGACACGTATGTGGATAGTTTTGATTCCTTTTTTTTTTTAGATGCACGCACTTGCACATGCATCTATTAGTCAATAATGGCCCATGAGGCAAAATTAAGAAACATGAAATTCATATTTACCCCCTCATGTAGTCGAAATAATGGATGGGATGCAACATAAGTATTATGTTCAAGTGCATTGGTATACCCTATTATCAGAGTCATATTTTAGTTTTTGTAGTTCCATCCTCTATACCTAGTTAGTAATTCTTGAGGACTGGTTTATGGTTAGTGAAGTCGGTCTTTCTCCTTTGTGCATTTTGACAATTTTTGGGCCTGCGTTGTTGGCATCATAAAGGAAAGTAGAATGATGGGATGTTCCTTGTTCTAATATTTTGGTTGGTTGTCTCCTTGATTCCTTAGAACCAAATTCATAATACCCTGCTTGTGAACAAGCCGGATTTGTGGTTCAGGTTCTAGGAAAGATGGGATGTGCAGGAAACCATTCTCATCCTAATATATGATCTATTATGAGAATTATGACCTTTGAATCATCTTAAGAAGGCATGAGGAATTAATTGTAGGTAGTTCAATTATTTCATCGTTTCAGAGACAAGAAAGGTCCACACCCAGAAAAAATTATAATGTCAATCACACAAAGGTAATGGAGACCTTGTTCCAGAAAATAAGACAAATCCAAAATTTGGAAAATGGATGCTAGCTTCTCAACCAAATGGTAAGCAATATGAGTAGAGGTTCACCATTAGTGGACTATAGGGTGACAATAAAATCAACACTAAGAGGAAATGAAGAAGAATAAACAATTAAGCCCAATAAAAAACTTATATACTTGTTATATATCATTACCAATGAAATCCAAGAAGGTCTTGACTCAACTGGCACCCCATCACATCATCATCAATGGCCATACTAAGGGACAATTGCATGGTTGTGCTCTTTCAATGGACTCTCCGACGAGGGATCCACCTACCAAAACTAATAAGGTGTTCATGTTATAAACCAAGTTCTTTGTGGGAGACTCTATTTTTTCTCTTGTTATTGTATTGGAGCTCCACTCAATAAGAAGCAACCCCCTCGAAAATGCCCATGAACACTGCTTTCACTTTTTTGGACTATAAAGAAAAAAAATTGTAAGTCATATATAATTGTCTCTTTTATTTACTATTTTGTAGTTTATGATCAACCCTTCAAAGATATGGATGTGGAGCCATTGAACCAAGCAATATCACACCACTCAATTGGTGATTAGGAGGAAGCTCGGAGCAATCGATTTAAAAAAAAAATCTAATATAAACAATATATTTTATATCTGTGGATGATATTTAAGGAAAAAATTAAAAATTAAAAAGTGTTCAAAATATTTAAATTACATTTAATTATTAAATTAAACACGTAAAATGGTGATGCCAAATGTTTTTTGTTTTTATTTTTTATTTTTTTAAAATACATTTCTCCATATGTTATTGATGGTATTTGGCATAAATATCATACAATTCAATAAAATATCTATAAGCATCATATTTTTAAATATCACAAAATACCATATCTAATTACATTATATTTTTAATAATAAAATTTATGTAGTGATTAAAAAATAAATTATATAATTTTTATGATAATAAATATTTAAATTATAAAAATTAAATTACACTTGTTTTGTTTGATTGCTCGTTACTTGGGATCGGTAGCAAGAAAGAACCGTATCTTAAGGGCATCTAAGCCGTCAAAGTCATTCGAGGATCGAACCTGGTCTGTGCTACACCAACCCTTAGCATGGATGGATATTTTGGTGTCTCCTCCCAACTAGCTCATCCCTAAGGGGAATTGAACTCGGGTTGCCCTACTGACAAGACCCACACCTTAGCCGAATGAGCTAGCGAGAGTTAACAAAAACTAAATTATACTTAATTATTAGGTTAAATTTTATAAAATGATTATGAAAAGTCTTTTTTGGAAAATTGTTGTATCTAACACTTATTCTCCTATGAATCTATGGAACTTGAACCCATTGGTTTGTATCCTCATCTTGTGCCATAGCTCCTTGATCCAAAGTTTGTAATTGCAGCTCCATAGCCAATAGGAGCATATCGAGATAGAGATGGAGATTGAAACCCTGTTTCACTTATTTCAAAACAGGCGACATTGGTTTACTCGAAACCAATTACTCATTAATATGAGTGGTGAAGGAACCACTTACAATTAAAGATCTCGAGGCATGTCCAAAGCAAGCAAATTGACCAACAACAATTATAGGGTTGTTCAGTGAATGGTAACGAGTGCAAACATTTAAATGTTGACTCACCAGTTAAACCGGGAACAAATGGAGGATTCCCAACAATCCCAACTTCTCCAGTTGAACCAGTTTCTGTAGGAGTTACGTAAGCAGTTACATTATAAGTTGAACAGGATTTCCAACTTCAGAATTCTTAGCAGTCGAAGTATCAGTTTACCCAACATTCCCATTAGCACGAGTATTACCAGATTGTTAGCCTCAGTACCAATAGCCTTTCCACCATTTGAACCAGCTTCTTAATTTAAATCCTCCCCATAAGCAACAGTCCCAGCATCATAATAAGCACTAATTGAACCAGCATGAGGACCGGGTGAAGTATATATAATTCCCATTAATTCAGTTTCTCCTGCCCTAATAACAGCTCCCCGAGTCAAAGATGGATGATATGGTTGTGCCTTAGCTTCGCTATTGATGAATCAACAGGTGCATAAAAGACTGAATATAAGAATGTTTTGAATTCAACTGCCTTTTCCCCCTTAGCGTATATAAAAAGAAAGGCAACCCTATTTATAGGACTTATATAATCTATGCCCATGTTCCTATAATGTAAACCTCTATGTGCTTTGCTTCTGCAAGCATGGGATTTGGGACTGCTATTAAATCTCGATCAGGGGTTGGGTAACGAAATGCGCTTTTTTCTCTGCATTTGCAATAAATCTCAAATAAAATTCAAAACACTCAACCTAATTCACAAATTAATTACACAAAACATGTTATCGAGTTTTTAAGAAAGTTTTCAACCTTTATTTTTAATTCTTATTTTGTCAAAAATATAATCTTTGATCCTAAAAGCATTCCCACTTATAACATATGTACTCCATTTTGAATATTTTTTTGTTACCTGTGTGTTCTTAAAATTTTGATTAGTTTATTTTGTTACCTATGATTAATTTTCTTTAAGATGATAATATTTATCATTATTATCAATTAAAAAATAAATCATACCACTTAAAATAATTCATCAATAATTTCTAAGAGAGGAGACTTCCACTCTTAAGATCACTCCTATCAAATATCAAGAAAAATATATTAATTGATTAAAACTAGTTTTAATTCTTACTTTAGTAATATATACATATATATTATTTTTCACTTTAATTTATATATATATTTTTTATAAAAATATATAAAAATTAAAGTGTAGAATAATATATATATATATAAATTGTCAAATTTCGATAAAGCAAAATGGTCGAGAGGGGTTTCGTTTGCTTGGCGGCCCAAGATCAAAACTTGTTACTCCTGGAAGGCGACATTTAAATCCAATCATGCTAAGTGTTGGTGTGGCCAGGCCGGGTGCGATCCCTGGGTGATTTTGACGGCTTAGATGCCCCTGAATCGTGGTTTCTCAGACCAAAGGTTCACCCAACAAGTCACAAGACACTTAACCAACAAAATATATATATATTCATAAATATATATTATTTTACACTTTATTTTTTCATATTTTCAATAAAATTATATGAAACATATTTATATAATTCGATGATATGCAATCTTTAAAAGTTTTCTATTTGTATATTTTAATTTGAATCGCTAATATTATATTTATTAAATATTTACAATTTAATTATTTAAATAATGATGATTATAAACTTTAAAAATATTTTTAAATCGTATATATTTTATTTAATATATTAATTTATGGTTATTAATTTTTAAATCATAATTATTGATTTGTTAAATAGGCTGATGCCATGGTTATATGACAATATTTTTAATAAAACCCACCCATCAGAGTGAGGATTAAAACTATTTTTCTTATAGATTCCACCGCTTCGTGGAATGGAAAATGCTATTACATAAGGTGCCTCGATTTGCCCTCCTATGAGTCGACTAAGTCATATGCAGGAGCAACTTGGTGTATTTAAATGATATAAATGAAATGTTATTACAACCATAAGAAAGTGTTTCTATCATGTTATCCTTCTTTCGAGTGTTTCAAAACACCAAATTGATGATGTCGTAACTTATCTTTTGGTCCTGGTCAAATAGGGATTATACTTTTTATTTATAAGTCAATATAGTTTGGCTACGCATGAGTGGGCTTCTTTTATAGAGGTGGAGGATGATGGTCTCACGACATTGGCTATCGATTGGGTTTCAAAGACTTAGGATCCATTTTTAAGTAGGTCTATGATTTTTACTTTAATTTTGGGGATAAAATATTAAAGTAACATTTTATATATATATATATACATAATTTTAATAAAGTAATTTTATGATTGGTCGAGGAGGTAGGTGTAGGTGGGATCATCTTTGATCCCAGAGGAAATAGAGTGTTGTCTTATTCTTGGGGTCTTGGTCGAAAAACCAATAATGAAGCTGAATGGCTTGCGTTTTTCTTTGGTTTGGAGCAGGCTAAGCAACTTAAGATCACCAAAATAATTGTCATGGGAGACTCCAAGCAAGTTATCCATAAAATGATCAATCGTTACAACAAGGGAGCAGTCAAAATTCGAAGAATTCATGACCGAATTCGGCAAGCCTCTGCAAATGTCCAAACCACCTTTTATCACATTCTCAGGGGTAATAACATTGAAGCAGATAAGTGAATTTATTTGGAAAGCACAACCCCAAAGGTTTTTTACCATAGATGATTGTGAAGATTGGCCGGAGCTGATCGCCGAGACGCTCTGCTGAAGGTCAACGGCGCTGAGAATAAGTGACGGCTCCTTTGTGGGCTGCGCCTGCCAGGCCTCTCACTGGGAGGTTGATCTACTGCTTCCAATTCAAAGGGAATATTTCTAAAATCGAGGCTGACCTCACGGAGGCTCATGTGCTGAGTGGTTGCCCTGGGTCGTTGGTGGGGCGGTCCGATGGTGACTGGGGTGGGAGGTTCGCCCCTGGATCTGCGCTATGATGCCTTCGACCGACTAATTGCCTCTCAAAACAGGAGATCAGGTAAAGGAGATCCTCCGAAGTTTGTCAAAAGAATTGAAGATGTACCGGAAGTTGCCCTCCCTCCGGAAGAAACTATGCAGGTTTCTCTTTCCCTGGCAGATCGAGCCCTGATCGGGAAATTCACAGGGCTCTAGCCCTCGCCAAAAAATACTGATAGCTGGGTCCAAAAAAACTGGAAACCCCTAATCTCCAAAAACGTTGCATCATACTCTATCGGAAGGGGTTACTTTATGTTCGCCTTCAAATCCAAGGAAGACAAAGATCTAATTTTTCAGGAATGGGCCCTATTTCATGGGGCTGCAGAGTCTCTATCTTAATGGGTGGACTCCGAACTTCAATCCCGAGGCTGACACCCCCAAAGCTGTGCCAGTCTGGGCCAGACTCCCCAACCTCCCTATGCACTGCTGGAACCCTAAATCTCTCCATGCTATAGGGACCGTCCTAGGGAAATACATTGACATGGATAGCCCAAAGGACCAATACGCCTGCGCCCGCATATGCGTTGAGGTGGATCTTGAAGCAAGATTGCCAGAGGCTATAAAATTAACAGTGGGGAATTGGTCCCGTTTCCAAAAGCTCGACTATGAACAACTCCCTTTCAAGTGCAGAGGTTGCCAGGAATACGGGCACTTCATCCGTAATTGCCCTAAAAAGCCAAAAATCCAACAGGACAAGGTGGAAGGATGGCATAGGGTGAATAGATCTAAACCTAAAAATCAAGTCGGTGTGGCTCCTAAGAAGGGTGAGGGTATCAAAGAAACTAGAGTTATCCCTCTTGAAGGATCTCAAGAAACCTCAAAGACTAAAGAAACCAATGAAGCAAGGGATGAATCCAATAATGTTGAAGAGAAATCTAGTAATGGAGATAGTAAGGAATCCGAAGTAGTCCTATCAGATCATCAAGTGAAAGAGCAAGATGAAGGTGCAGCAATGATAAAAGAAGGAGAAAACATGGGGAAATCGGAGGAAGAATCTGAATCTAAAGAAGAAGAAGAGTAAGAAGGGGAAATAGAACTGACTACCCCAAGACTGACTAAAACTAAAGGAAGGAAATCCAAGAAAGAAGTAAGGGAACAAGCTACCTATAAGGATAAGCTGCAAGGCTCCTAGCTAACCCTGGAAAACCTGTTGAAGAACACAAGAAACACCCGCCAGTAAGGGCATGCCCAGAAAGGGATGCCTACGGCCACTAAAAGTAAGTAATGAAGGTCCTCTCCTGGAACTGCAGAGGTCTCGGTAGCAAAAGCAAGGAAGAATCTATGATAGATTTAATTTCTCTACACCAACTGGACATCTTTCTGATCCAGGAGACCAAGATGGAGGAAGCCGCATTTCTCCATGTAAGTCTGAAATTTTGGAAAAAAAGAGGTAAAGCTGCAATTAGTTCAAGGGGCGCATCCGAAGGCATTGGAACTTTGTGGGATGACAAGAAATTCGAGGCTGTTGACATCAAGTACAACTCTTGTTGGATCCTCACCCTGCTGAGGCAAAAAGACACTAACACACTGGTAAGAATTTTCAATATTTATGCACCCAATTCTTATGCTGAAAAAAGAATTTGTTGGAACCTCCTTCATGAGGAAAGAAGTAATCTGCAAGGAAATGTAATCCTTGCGGGGGATCTAAATGTCATCCTCAGCCAAGATGAAAAAAGAGGGGGCTCCCTGGTCAGAGACCCCATCAGAGAAATTGTGGATGAGACCATTTCGGAATGGGATCTCATGGATGTTAATCCTTCTACAGGAAAATATACTTGGAATAAGAAGAGGATCGGGCCCAAGCACATTGCTGCCAGGCTTGATCGCTTCCTGGTCCAGGACACTTTCCTCCTCCTTGGCCTAATTTTGTCTTCCAAAATCTTACCGTTTGGAGGATCGGATCACAAGCCTATTCTCCTTGAGATGGTGAAGGATAAGAATTTAGGTCCTATACCTTTCATATTCAATCCTATGTGGGCCACTCATCCTGAGTTTCTAAAGATTGTTGCGGATTCTTGGTCTCCCCCTTCTTCGTTTGGGAGGAGAAACTGAGACGGCTTAAGAAAGCTCTAAAGACATGGGCTAAGTCGATCCCCTCTCCCAATTATAAAAAAGTCCAAGTTGCCCTTGTGCTGGAGATCCACCAGGCCAGCATGGAGGATAGAACTGTGGACAACACTGATATTCAAACAGAGATTAAGCTGCAATCGAACCTCCACGCTGCATGCAGACAAGAATCTGAGTGGTGGAGGCAAAAATCAAGATGCAAATGGCTGAATGACGGAGACAAGAACACCGGCTTCTTCCACAAGCAAGCTGAGGCTAGAAAAAAATACAATTGTGTGCTTGAGATCCAGGCTCATGACAGGTTAATCAACAACTTCGAGGACATCAAATCTGAAGCGACTAGGCATTTCAGTGAATTATTCACTGCCCAGCCTATCACTGAAGACGTCAAGCTTTTGAATATGGTTCCTAGCGCTATAAATAATAAAGACAACAATACACTGAAGCAGATGATCACGCTGGATGAAATCAAGAAGGTCGTCGATGGTATGGAGGACGATAGAGCTCCGGGCCCTGATGGATACAATGCCAATTTCATTAAAGTTTGTTGGGACATTATTAAAAATGACTTATTCAAAATGGTCATTAAATCCCAGAGGTGTAGCAAAATTGGAGGTACCACGAATTCTGCCTTTCTGGCTCTCATCCCCAAAGAGAAGGACGCTAAATATTTTGATAGGTTCCGGCCTATATCCTTGTGCAACATAGGATATAAAATAATCACTAAGATTATGGCCAATAGATTAAAATATATCCTGCCTTACCTTATTTTGGAGAACCAAGGTGGTTTCGTAAAAGGCAGGAAGATTTGGGATAATATTATCTTAGTTCAAGAGGCTATACATTCTAGTCTGAAGAATGGAGACAAAGGAATGGTGGTGAAACTTGACTTAGCAAATGCTTTCGATAGAGTCAGCCACCCATTTCTCTTTCAGGTAATGAGGAGATTCGGATTCGCTCTAGAATTTATCTCATGGGTCAAGGCTTGTATCAGCAAGCCATGGATAACCCTGCTAGTCAACGGAAGAGTTGCCCCCTTCTTTCAAGCTTTAAGAGTTCTGAGGCAAGGATGCCCACTATCCCCTCTACTTTACGCCATCCAGGCTTTAGTTCTAAGTTTTCAACTGGAATTTTCCAGGCAAGATCAGGAGCTTTCAGGCATTAGGATGGCTAGAGGCACAAAAGATATCGATCATGCGCAATTCACAGATGATACTATCTTGCTTGGAGGAGCCAGTCAGACAATAGCTCGTCGTTTCAAGAATGAAATGAACCGTTACTGTCAAGCCTCCGGAAGCAAAATCAACTTAAGGAAGAGTCATATCTATGGATGGAATATAAATCCTAGGGAAATGTTACATATTACCCAGGTTCTTGATATGGATGGTGTTGTTACTTGGGAGTCCTTCAATTATCTAGGGGTACCTATTTTCAAATCCAAACCCAAGAGCTCAGCCTGGAATCCTATTGTGGAAAAAATCAAAAGGAAAATCACGGGATGGGGGACGGTCTGGCTCAACCTGGCTGGGAAGGTAGTGCTAATTAAAGTTGTTTTGAACAGCTATATGCTTTATCAATGCTCCCTACTTCTTGCTAAGACCAAAATAATAAATCAGATTGAAGGTCTAGTGAGAACCTTTCTCTGGCAGGGTGGGAATAATGGGGGGGTAAAAAATTTGCTTTGGTCAGCTGGAAAACCATCAAATTACCTTGGTCAGAGGGTGGACTTCAAATTAGAGACTTAAGAATTCAAAACTTGGCTATGTGAGCCAAGCTACTCTGGAATTTGCTCGAGCCCAAACCTTCCTGGAGCAGTCGTGTGCTAAAATGCAAATATTTCCCGGGACCAAGGCTCAGATGTCTCGATGAGGAACATGAGATTAAGAATGGCTCTTCAATTTTTAATATCTATAAAAAGGCGTTGCCACAATTCAAAGACGAGTTGTATTGGATTCCGGGCAACGGGAAATCGGTCAGCCTGTGGCAAGACGCGATTCTAGGACAGCCTCCTCCTCAAATCCCACGATTGCAAAACTGGATGGTAGTGTTGGGTCTTAATACTATCTGGGATATATCTAAATGGGAGATTGATGAGCCAAATTGACGGGCAGGCTGGGTATTGCCGGAGTGCCTTGCAAAGTTAAAGATTGAAAACAATTTGTTGCTATCTCATTTGGTTGGGCTAGCTCCGATGGATAAGTCCAAGAAGGATAGGTGTGGCTGGGGAAGGCATTCTGGTAGATATTCAACGACTGAGGGTTATCATCGATTTTCTGCTAATTATAATGTGTCGGACAACCCAGAAATATGGAATTATCTATGGAATTGCAGCACATTGCCGAAGATTGAGATGTTCACCTGGTCGTTGATGCATGAGAGAGTGCTTACAGGTGAGAATTTGGAGAAAAGGGGGTTCGCTGGTCCATTTCGTTGTCCTCTTTGTGCTGAAGCTTCCGAAAATATCAGCCACCTTTTTTTAAAGTGCCCTTATGCTATCTTTGTCTGGATGGATGTGTTGAAGCGTTGGGGAGATGGAATGCAATTACCGGACCATATCCAGGCCTTTTTTCTCAAATGGGACAAACTTTATCAGGGAGAGCTGACTTAAAAAAAATGAGTGAGAGCATGTTGGATGAAACTACCTAAAATAATATGCTGGTGCATTTGGAATGAAAGAAATCATAGAATATTTCAAGATAAAATTCAGCCAGTGTGGAAGATTGCTGCCAAAGTAAATGCTTTGCTTGGGGAGGTTGTCAATATTTCAAAGATCCCAAATAACAAAGAAAATCTGACTGATAATGAAAAAAACTGGATGCAAAGTCTCAATATCATGGATGTAAATACTATGGTTGCTAAAAAATTGGATCAATAGGATATCAGGACGGACAAGTCCCAGTTTGAGAATTGGTTAAGGGAAAGAAAAAATTTTAAACGGTTTTTCGACGGGGCCTCCAAAGGGAACCCTGGAAGAGCGGGAGGAGGAGGAGTTGTTATTGATTCGGGCAGGAAAGTCAAGATAGAATACTACTGGAACATTGGTTATAACTCCAATAATATGGCCGAGGCATATGGGCTCTAGCAAGGACTCAAGCAGTTACAGAAGAAAGGCGTGGACGAGGTAATGGTTTTTGGTGATTCCAGGTTAATTATTCAGGCGTTGAATGGGGGAAGAAGGGGCAAGAATGAACGAACAACAAGGCTGATTAATAGGATTAGATCCAAGGCCAAAATGTTCAGGAAGGTCAAATTCTTTCATATTCTTAGGGAGCTAAATGTTTTGGCGGATCTTGCAGCCAATAAATCTATAGTTGTAGGTCTCAATGAACTTATTGTTAACTCGGTTGTAAGCATTGAAATACCTCCTTGGCTCCATTATAGGTTAATCGCCTAGAGGAAGTAGAGAATAGGTAGCTTGTTGTAACGAGTTTTCATTTCAGCGATTTCCTTGCTGAGTCTTTTAATATAACATAACCGTTCCTGTTAAAAAACACATTGAAGCAGATAAGCCGACAAATAGAGATGCCAAGCTAAAAATGGGATTTTCTGAGGTTAATGGCATATTGAAAAACACAAGCTATGTCCCCTAGGAACACTAACAAGGAGGAAGAGGTTCTAGGATGGCCTAAGGTTGGTGCTAGACCATACCACGAAATTTAAAAAAAAATATTATAGTTTTTTATTGGGGAGAAGCTCCCATTTTTCGGCGACCCAACAATCGGCAGGCTGCATGGCCTTTGGCATCCAGTTGTCATCCTAAGGCAACCCATGTGATGGGCTTTAATGCAACCCCAAGCCCGCGTAGAGAGATTAGAGTTCCCGCACGAGCCATGGAAAACTCCCTCAAGAAGCCACCTCTAGCCTCATTTGGTCATTCTCCTAGTGCAACGTTTGATTTCGATGGCACAGTGAAAGGTTTTCTTGGAACAATGAACGTTTTTCCCGTAGCAGAGACTGTCTATGCATCGACTGGTTTCTGCGGTGTAGTAAAAGGTTTCCCCAGTGCTGTGGTAGATTATTGTGGAGCAGTGGATGGTGTTTGTGGAACACTGAATGAATTTCCTGGTGCAGTGAATGATTATAGTGGTGCACAGAACGAACTTCCTGGTGCAGCTAAGGCTCTTGGTGTCAATGGAGCAAAGAAAGGTTTTCTTGGTGCAACGGATATGCTTCCAGGTGCAGATAATGCTAGTGCAATGAATACACTTCTGGTAGAGCCTCTACTCTCGTACTCCTTGGGCTCCCTCGGCCTGGAAGATAAGGACTGGTTGACCTACTCTCAAGCGGTTTTCCCAAATCTCGTGGAGCATTCATATTTGCATCTATCTCAAGCCGCTGTGATAGAAAAGGACGTAACCTTGAATGATCTTCAGGCATCCTTGAAAGATATCAAACAACACATTCGATGGCTCTACGACATCATGAAGCGAGGGGTTACAAAAGGAAGTTCAACCGCTGAAGAGGTCAAATTGATGGCCCAACAAATGGGAAACCACGATGCCCGTATAGAAGACAATCATAGAGATCTATATGAGCTAATGGGCACAATTGGATACATGAAGGAGGACCTACAGAAGTTGCTAAGCATGAACCAAAGCAACCATTTTCATGACTCTCCTGTTAGAGATCATCCTATGGAGGAAACCTCAGTAATTCATCCTATTAAAGACCCCAAAGGAAAGCAGCTGGAGTAGTTCAATTTCAATGGTATTTTATGTTTTTATGCATTTTGGTTTTAGGTGTCTTTGTTCGTATATATCCTTCAAAGGATGAAAAATGTCTTTTAGGCACAGTAGTAGGTTCAAGAATTTAGATCCAAGTTTAAGTAGTTCAGTTTTGTTGGGAAAAAACAATATGTTTTGTAGGTCTTAGGCCTCTTTTTTGTACTCATGGTTGTAAACATCATTTTTATATAACATAATATCTTCCTATTTTGTTAAAAAAAAGTAATTTTATGATTGGTGAAATACATTATGGAAGAGATATAAATCATTGGATGTGGAACATCAATTATCAAATCACAAAATTAAAATTAAAACAACTTGAAAATATATTTTTTCATTGGTCACAAAATCTGTCGATTTGAATGAAAGTTCTAGTCATAAATGTATAGTCTTGAATGCAGACTATAGAGTGACTATTTTTTTATTGTAAACTAGTTATATTACCTTTCATAAAAAGATATTTACATTTGATACAAAATACTTTTGTGGTTGACTTACCACCACTAGGGAAACCAGGTCATCCAATAGAAATATTCCATATTGGTTCAAGATATCATCTATTCCTAGCAACCTGAAAGAGTTACAAAGTCACCATTAATCGAGAAAACATGCTATCAAAATTTAGGAATGTAAGATAATAACAAAACAAAAAAAGATTCTCAATTTGATAAATGTCTGTGCACCTATGACATGAGGAATTAAGCTAGAGCTTAACAGTTCTACTAATTTTCACTGGTAGTGGAAACATGAGTAGCATTAGAAAAATTACACTCAATGGTCGCTACCTAAAATGGAACACTTGCAACTTTCATGAGGTCATCCATCCACTTTCTCATCTTGTCTAGTTCATCTCAAAGCCTACCGATTATCTTGAGGAGATTTGCTTGTAGATGTTCTCTTTCCATCAACACCTTCACAAGGAGGTTCTTAACAATCCAGTAGGAAAACTACTATCCTTTGCATTATGCCTACATTCTTTCCCGTCCAAAGACCACACTTCCATTTCTACTATGACCTGTTCAATGCACTATGGAACCTCCTTTGTGAAGGTTTGGCGAGCAACTGTAGTTGACTAATTTCTTTCCCCTTTTTTGTGCCTGCATCGTGCTCTATGTTTAGGTGCCATCGAAACCCAAGACAAAGCTTCTAGATGATATCCATTCCTTCACTCATATTCGTCCTCCACTTCACAGTCCAGCTTGCACTTTGGTTTGTTGTCCAAAACTCGTGAATGAAGTTGGATGCCAATTCATTGTTAAGTGCCATCTCCAAGCCTGCATGATCGCAGTTGTCCCAAATTGTTTCAAACCATTCACACATGCTCTATGCGATCTACCAATCCTGTAAGAGATCCCCCTTAAGTCCTTCTCATTTCATCTCTATGTAATGGTGATAAATGTTAGGGGTTGGATCCTATCCTGGCCTCATTAACCCAGGCTCAGATATGCCTCCACCTACCCGACCACCTGTCTCGCTACCGAAGTCCATTCCCTCTACTATGACATGTGTTGAGGTGATGTATGACATAGTGTTAAATGATCTTGGTTGGCACTCACATCAGGGATGCAAAATGATTGTTTGAGTTGCCCTAAGGAAATGTAGTATTTACATGTCTTCAATGCTATCTTGTTGAAACTACATACTTGTGTCATGTTTATGGCCCACTTCATGTATGTTGGATACAATGTCTAAATGACCAACCAATATTATATTCATGTGTGAGTTACTTTCTTCACTTCACTAAAATCCTTTATGAGGAATCTAGGCTACCCGTACAAGCAAAATGTGATTGACTGTAGTAAAAAATGGTAGGATTTAGGGGGATTTAGTATTGTTGAATTCTTCAAGAAATGAAAGCAATCTTGTTGGATCTCCGAGGGCCTTATGTCAAAGAATTTACAATTGAGCAACATGACCTCTCTTCATTGTTGGATGTTACAAAAGAATAACATACAAAGAAATCAGAATTCATGGAATCTAACCCTCTTTCTCATTCACTTTTTCGTGATCAATGGACTAATGGAATGGAACAACCAAATAAATACTCTTGAAAGCATTTTGATCTCCTCGTATCTGACCACATATTATTTGGGGACTCCACCACCATGAGCTATAAGAGGGTTGAGATATTCCAAGCACGGTGCATGAAGAGCAAGGTGGAATATTTTAGGGTGGAGAGAGTGATCGTGGTCGAGCATAACTGGGTTGGCTTGGTGGCTTTCTGGATGGTGAACAAACACCCTTAACTATTTTGTGGCTTGGTTTCCATTATCTTTGAAATTTGGGTAATGCGATTGACTAAGGATTTTTTTTAAGTGTTTGGTGTCTCTGTCATTAAATATCGTGTCCTTTCTAGTGATGTCAAATGCTCAAGAAGGTCATGGATATTACTACGTAGAAGATGCCATAGTTGGCCGGTTTTATATATTGGCCATAGTGTGTATATATTGATACTTCCAGTTGTTTCCTTGGTTTGTTAAAATGTTATTTTAATAATTAGCAGCTTTGAATTCAAATGCATGGTAGACTGTAGGAAGAAACAAAGAGAAGAAGGAAGAGTTTGTGGATGCAATGGTCATTGGTTCAAAGAATTCTCCAGCATTGCCCATAGTAAACCAGGTTGGTTAGTTTGACAATTTGTGGGGATAAATATCTAGTCTTTAGTGTGGAATATGCTTGTCTTACCCAATGGTAACAATATTGAAATTGAAATGCTTGTGCAATCAAAGGTCCTAAAATCATTTTGGATATGTTTGCAGGCATATTCGAGACAATCCGGGCATATTCCTTTATGGGAGAAACCGATTGAGTTGAACGAGAAGTTGCTCCAATTTCTTTCAATGAACTATCAAGGAAAAATAAATGGAGATTATGAAACTAAATGGACTAGAGGAAGCTAACAACCATGGTGAATGTTGGGGATCATGATTTCTTGGCATCTAATGGGACGAGAATTTGCTTTAGCTCTAACACTATTTTCCTGACCTTTTGTGCCACCAATTGCCATTGCATTTTGGTAACCACTATTGGATTTGAGGTCCATTTTACATACATGTTTGTATGAATACCAATGTTCAAATAATCATCTACTTCCCTATATTTCATGGTAGACCTTGGGTCAGTTACACCTTATCATCGTAATTATCCTCTTCATTGCTTATTTCCTAGCCTAAATTAGTCAATTTTGTTTACCACTTTCCTGCTCTAAACCACTCCTCATCCTAGTTCCATATTAGCACTCCTCATAATCCTTTGGATTGATCCACCTCTTGGATCTTCTTGATCGATGCCTCTGATGCTAAAAACACTCCTAGTCTTCATCCTCCCCATCTCTATCCTAATCTCGTGGGGACTCTAGGCTCTCCATAATGCATCACACATAAATATCTAGAGGTATGGCTTGCATTTTGGAGTCCTACATCCTACATATCACTGTAAATCCAATTCATTGTGCACATGCTCTAATTTGATTCTTCTTATGACCATATACACACAAATCATAATCAGATAAGGGTATTGATCACCATGGGAAGCTACGTGTTTGATTTTTCTACAAACTGTTGCGAACTATGAAACCGTCATGAATTGACCTTTGGGATCAACCATGCAAACCTTACGGATGCTCATCTTATGGGCTTCACAGTGATTCCCACATAATGAGCATTGAAATAATACCTTGGCTTATCAAATGTATGGTGAGCATGGTGAAAAAGTGTTGAAGAAGCGTTGGATAAGGCCAAGACTTGCATGCATATTTCTAAAGGGATTTTGCATTTCATCCTTAATCCATCCCACAAAATACTCAACATCTTCCTCTTCCCTGATTGAAAAGGATTCAACACTTATCTAGTAAGATAACAAGTGGGAACCAGTTGCTAAAGTTCATGAATGGAGGAATCCTAAAAGTTCAAAATCTAGCAAATCAATGTTTTTGAAGCAATAAAGGTGTTCTGAAGTTATTTTTGGGATAGGACATGGCCCTTAGTCAAATTATGGAATCGCAAGGCATCCCTTTGGTTGGTGAGCTATTTAGGCACTTATTTCCTTTGTTACAGTGTCTAAAAATTTTCTATGCCTCTTTATGCAAAATATTTATCTTTTAGATTGAACTTCCTATGCTTCTAATATTGGAGTTGCTTTCTTCTTATAACATTGAGCCTATGCTTCTTTGTTTCTGATCTCTATTTTAAAGGAGAAAAATGATTGTTAACTCCCATTAATATTTTGTTTTGTTTCTTAGCTTTTGAACTTGAACCTTTCCCAAAACAAATTGTTGTAACTATGGATGTATTTACAAGTGTGACTCCATTGTGACAATTGTTAATGTCTAATAGTTGTTATCGAGAGATAGTTCTCGTTTGCATGATTCAATATTACCACCTTTGAAATTGATATATATTGTAAATACAACCTATTTGATATTTCAGTTAACTCCATTCTAGTGATAAGATTTTGATGTTAAAGTGTGAATCATTGTTTTTGAGTTCAAGCATTAGTTGTGTATGTTTCTTCCGTTTCTATATATATGGGTTGTAATTTTTCATTTCCTCTCCATAGCAAATTATATATTACTTTTGGGGCCTTGTCTTTGTCCTTTCCTTTCCACACCCTCCAATTATTGTATTACTATGTTCATATGGTTATTTGCCCTTTTTCCCCATTTTGGTTTCACAAAAACCCTTAGAATACTTCCCTTCATTTCAAGGATTATACCAGGTATTCGATTGTAGTTTTGGAAACCTAACCTAGTGGAGGCATTGAGTGAGACCCACAATATTCACAGAGGCAACTAGTAAACAAAGTATACTTAATCTATATCTAGAATCCAACAAACTAAATAAACTTAATCTCTATATGGATGGTCAATGCAACCAAGTCCTTTGATGCTCCCATTAAGTTATTGTTTCAATGAAAAATTTAGCATGGCTATATTCTATGCCCGAGCTTGGCCATATTTGTGGTTTGAACTTTAATATTTGACAACTCCTTGTTAAAAATCTCCATGTCGTCTAATGTTCTATTTCTCCATAATTTCATAGATAGCTGCACCTTCTTTTTAATTTTTAATTTTAATTATCTTTTCCCAATTTTCATAGATTCCATTACATTTAGGTGGGGACATGTAGCTTAGTCATTATTTATCTTGTTATTCTAGCTTCCACTTGTCTAATTATTTCATATAATGTTATCTTCTGATTATTTTTTTGAAGTCTTAATTCACTTGTTTAGGGATTCTAATAAAATATAGTAACATTGCATCGACGTTATAGCTTGATTTATACATGAGATGATACGCATTGCAAGTGTACAATATATGGGCATGCATAAGTCTCCACAATTTTGAAACATCGGGGATTGCATGTATTCTCACCCTTTACTTAGGCTCTACTTTAGAGCCATATGACAGGTTTGTGTTTGCACCAAAAGAAGCAAGGCACCATTAACAATCCATTATTGAAGAGATTGTAATGTTCATCCCTTGTAAGGTTTGTGTTGTTTGCCCATCTCATGTAAGGTTGGCCAAATTTTAAATTTTATACAAAACTAATAATACACAGACACATACGTAAACAAAAACTCACTCACACACACACACACACATATATAAAGCATAATGATGTAGATCTATATTTTAATGACTTTTAAGCACTGAGAGATTTGCATTTCAATTGTTTTATGATCTATCTCGGTTCTTAATAGATCCAGAGTTATGATCATTTATGTTGGTTTAAATGCAAATGACAATATTATTTAAGTTAATTGAAACATTAGAATTACATCCTCTAGCAATAATAATGATTATGTGTTTCACACATATTTCATATTTGTTCGTCTTTCTATATGACCCATATCAATTCAAGCCATTTCTTCATGATCTCCTTAACCATTTCACACTATCTTACAATCATATATTTTCATATGATTTGTGTATTTACTAGCTGGGCCTTAGCCTTAGGTTGACACTAAGAATTTTGCATAGTTCTATATAGTTTTTTTGTAAATTCTATCCTTTGGCATAGTAGAATGAATTCTCTTTCACATCACAATTGTTTCTTGCGATAAAATGAGTGTCCACCATAACACTACACACATGCACATGCACTCAGGACTCTAGGTAAACAATAAAAAAATCATATCAAAACATTGGGCACTTACGTCACCTAGACCACACATTCACCACATTCATCACATGAAACACACTTGACTCACAATGATTCTCCACATTCACCACCTCTTCCATTGACTTGCAATGATTATCCATCTCCTTGGAAAAATTCTACTATTTTTGGGCTCCCAAACTTTTGGGGTCGTTTCAAGGCCCTAAACAACCCTGGATTGGTCTAAAAACTTCCTAGTCTAGATAAATGTTGTTCTTCTCTTCGAGATCTTTCCAATGGGTTATCGTGCTCCCCAAACAAAGTTTGTAGGTGGAAGTTATGCCCTTGGGAAGTTAATGTGCCAACTAAGACTCCTTAGGGACCACATTGCTTTTGTCATTTCATTTCTTGGTGTTAGGATTTTGGATATATAGGTTTCCTTGCATCTTAGGTTTTCACACTTTGTGTTAAAAAGACACTTTGGTCTCTTGTAATGGGCATCTTGTGAATGAGAATAGTTGACACGTCTCTCTTCATAAACAAGCTGCCACCATTATATATAATTGTGTGATTACTTTGCAGTTTACAGTGTTTTTCCATTTCTCATTAATAGAATATGGGATTTACTATACTACTATTTTCTCTGCAACATCTTTGTGTGTGTTGTTTATGTTTTATGTTGTTTCCCTCGTTTCATTCTCCAAATAATCCAAATTAGTGCCTCATAGATCACACTTGTGTCACATGCAACACATATAATGTACTTATACCACATGCACCACATAGGTCCCGCTTGCGCCATGTAGGCTGTTGTTTGTAGATGAAAATAAATTAGCATTCTCCATACGACACTAAGTCTTCATAAGTTAGAAGATGATGACTCCTCCTGTGAGTGCTTTCCCTATAGAAAAATTCATAGACAACCTACTAACATTCACACAATACCATTGGATTAGGACAATTAATGAGAAGAGGGTTTGTTTTGAAAACAAAATAGTAAACAAGGCGGGGCACTACAACGACCCCATCAAGAGGAAGGCTTTTAATGTTGTAATGGAGGAGGTCAACTCTCTATCACGAGATTCATTACCACACAACAAAGGGGTTTTGTCATATCTTGACCAACCATTAAAAGAGATAGAGAAGATTCCTCTTGTAACTTCTTGTTAGAACCCATAGATGTCTTTTGTTAATAAAATTAAGATAGATTTGGAAATTTCTCCGAATCAATAATTTAATATTATTATTATTATTAAGCAAGCACCCACAGAGTTTTGAACCGGTGACCTTACACAAGGAGTGCCTTAACAATACACCCATCCACTGTCTATTCTACGCCACGTGGGCCTAATAATTTTATTATTATCATAAAGACATATGGGTAATTTTTCTTTTGAGCACCCACGATCAAACATTTTGTTGCAAAATGTAAACAAGTACATAAAACTTGAAAATAATGAAACCTTATGTTGGTGAATCAATGAATACCAAAGTGCATTGACCTCCATATATATATATATATATATATATTTACGTTTTAACCAACATATTAATATGTAAAAAAACTGTAACAAAAAAGACTCTAATTGTTTTTTTTAACAGAAACATGGAATGTATTGTATTTATATAAAAACGTTGTTAAGAACCATGCTTACAAAAGAAGGATCAGAGCCTGCATTTCAAATAGTTTGTCCACATAACACTTGGACTGTTTATGCTAGATACAATGAACAAAAACTTGCTTTTGTGCCCAAAAAAACAACTAACTCCCTTCGTAGGGTATATACGGACGGAAGTGCCTAAAAGCAAAATACAGTAAAACATAAAAAATCATTCAAATGTTGGTTACTTATGTTTCTTTTCACCTGGAACTTCAACTGGTTTCACTATTGATGTCTCCTCCATTAGGTGGTCTTTTGCGGGAGAGTCTTGGCAATGACTGCACTGGTTCATATTAACCAGCGCTTGCACATCTTCCTTAATGTTATCAATAGTCTCCATGAGCTCATTTAAGTCCCTATTGTTGTCTTCAATTTTGGAATCATAATTGCCCATTTGTCTTGCCATCCATTTCACCTCCTTTGCAGTTGCGCTACATTATGTGACCCCCCCGTTCGTAATGGCATAAGGCCATTGCATATGCTACTTAATGTCTAGCAAGGTTGCATGCAAGTCATTCAAGGTGAGGTCCCAGTCATTGTTTTCCATTGGAACTCAAGAAAAAACCAAAACCATGTACGTTGTGAGAGCAGGATGTGTCGCGTGAGTGCTTAGAAGCCTTTCCTTTTCGTGTATGCTAAGAAGGCCGAGAGGTAACGCCTGTGTCAACTCTACAGGAGGGTTGAGAGCAGCCATTGCATTGAAGTCACAATACGAGCTTAACTGAACGGGAGGAGTCTTCAAATAGATTCCTTCCATGGCTCGTGCAGAGGTTCTAATCAACTAGCCAAGGGGTAGGATGCCATGCCTAGCATTTAAGCCTGTCACATGGGCTTCATCGCCACTTGTGCAGAATGGAGGACAGCTGGTCGCTGAGAAACGAGAGGGCTTCCCGATGTTGGAGGGTCAAGAATGGTGGATCCCCATTCTTGGGTAAGTGGTTGAATGCCTAAGGGACATAAGATAAATTTTTTAATTTGCCCTTAACCATTGATAATCCAAATTTTAACTTAGCTCCTTGGTTTTCTAAGTTATCTGCTTCTGAGTTATTTCTTCTAAGGATGCGATAAAAAGCGATTTGCATATTTGCGGAGATTTGTCGAACTCATTCGTAAATTATTCTAATTTTGATTGCACCTTGATTGTATCCCAAGGTCATTTTATGAATGACTTGTTTAGAATCTCCCATGACTATAACTTTTGTGATCTTATTTTGCTTAACGAGATCCAACCCAAAGAGAAGCGCTAGCTAATCTGCTTCATTATTGACTCTGCGACCAAGACCCTAGGTGAACGTCGAAACTATATTTCCTCCGGGATCGAAGATGATCCCACCCGCACCTACCTCCCCAGGATTACCTTTCGAGGCACTATCAAAAAAGAGAGTGGTTGTGTTTTTCCTTAGCCACCAATGAAGGAGATCTTCTGGATTTTTCTTGATTTCCCAAGGATGAAGCTCGGAAGGAAATTTGGTTTAAAGAGAGTTTTGAGTAATGATATATTGACACCAATTGAATTATTCAGGGCTAAGATCCTATGAGTGAGGGAAAGGAACTTGTTTTGTATTCAGATTTTTCGCTAATCAAGTTTATAGCTTTGAAGGTTGCTCGTTGAGGGTCTGCCTTCTTGTTGTAAAAAATAAGTCTATTTCTGGCAAGCCAAATTTGCCAGCAAACATTTTTTGGGACTGTATTCCAGATTTTAAAAAGAGTCTTCTTCTTTCCTCTTTTTCCTGGATAACAACTTTTCCATTTTGAAATCAGATCGATGATATTGCCTAGAGGAGAGAAGTTCCTTCCTATAGAACCTAGGAGGAGCTTCCAGACTTGGGTAGCAAAGGGGCACTCTAGAAAGAGGTGTGGACAGGTTTCTTCATGAGCAAGACAAGAATACATCTAGAAGGTCCATGCAACCCCTGTTTTCTTAAGTTTTCTGCAGTTAAGAGCTTTTTTTTTCAAGAGCCAGAAGAATATGTTGATCTTGGGGATGTTATCTGAGTTCCATACTTTCCCCCATATACTTTTCTTTCTTCCTCTGCATTGCGTCAACACATGACATCCTTCTTTGACTGAGTAAAGGCCTGATTTAGCCCATCCTCTAGTATCTCATGCTCTAGTATTGAGAGGGGCAATGCCATGAAGGAGGGAAGAGAAAGTAGCATAGGCCCTGTGGAGGTGTGGTGAGGGTTGTAAGGTTTTCCAACCGATCCATTCACCTCTAATACCCCAGACCACTAAATCTTTGAGTTTTTTTAATGCTGTGATTTTGCATCCAACTTTGAAGGTTGTGGAGATTAGCGTTTGAAGCCAGGGGAGGATGTCCCAGAATAGAATCTGACCATATATCTATTTTGCTGCCATTCCCTGGTATCCAATACAGGTTGTCTTTAATTAGGCCAACATAGTTTTTTCAAAGATTCCAAATGGTTGTTTCTTTACCTGTCCAAGGGAGATCTAAGCAATTAGATCTATTTTTCTTGATGTATTTTTTCCTTATGACCTCCTTCCACCAGTCCTTTTCACCAGTAACTAACCTCCAAACCAGGTTTGCTCCCAAAGCGTTGTTCATTATTCCAGGATCCATGATCCTCAAACCTCCGTTGTATTTTTCCTCCAAAATAGTATCCCAGTTTACCAGATTGAATTTTTTCCCTTGTGTCTTTCCACCTTGCCACAGAAACTTCTTGATCTCAATGCTGAGAATATTGATTACTGACTTAGGCACTAGGAAGATCACACAAGAGAAAATGGGATAAGAAGCTAATATAGATTTTATGAGGACATCCTTTCCTACTAAATTGAGGCAGATTGTGCTCCAAGCCTGTATTTTATTTTTCAGCTTTTGAATCAGAGGGCTCCAAACCGAGGCTGCACATTTTCTATTTACTATAGGAACCCCCAGATATATAAAGGAATTCCATTGAAGGTTGACCTTGATTCCCAAAATAATCGCTATTTCTCGTAGAGTGATGGGATTGATGTTCCAACCATACAACCAAGACTTATTGGAATCGATTTGGCTTCCAAAAGCTTTGAGAAAGAGATCCATAGTAATTTTGAATCGCCTGGAAATTTGGGTCGATGCATTGCCCAAAAGGATTGTATCATCAACAAACTGAGCATGATTGATGGGTTGGATGCCTATAGCGAAGCTGATTCCAGGGAGATTTCCTTCATTCTTCAGTCCATTGAGTCTTCTGTCAAGCAAGTCTGCTACAAGGATATAGAGAAAGGGGGACATTGGGCAGCCTTGTTGGATTCCTCTTTGGGATTGAAAGAAAGAGGTTGGTCGACCATTGATTAGGGGATCAATCCAAGGTTTTCTTATACAGGCTTTGACCCATCTTATAAAGTTGGAAGGGAAATCATAATTTTCCATAACTTGAAATATGTAGGAGTGTCTTATTCTATCAAAAGCATATGCAAGATCTAATTTAATTGCCATACCTGCTTCTTTGAGATTTTGTCTTGAATGAATAGCTTCCTGAACCAACAATATGTTGTTGTATATCTGCCTTCTAGCGATGAAACCTCCTTGGTTTTCAGAAATGAGATGTAGGATTACCTCCTTGATTCTGTTGGAGATGACTTTAGAGAGAATTTTGTAAGAAGAGTTGCATAAAAAAATAGGTTTGTATCTTTTGATGGTCGTCGGATTCTTCTCTTTAGGAATTAGAGCTAGAAAGGTAGAGTTTGTGGATCCTCCTATCATATCTTTGGATTGGGTCCAAATTATCATTCTTACTAGATCTTTTTTTATGATATGCCAGGAGCTTCTTTAAAAACTAATGGGAAACCCTTCCAGCCCCGGAGCCTTTTCTGGATGCAAAGACCAAACTGCAATGCAGACCTCAACGAAGGAGATATGATGAATAATACAATCTAGATCTTCTCTTATTAATTTAGGAATTTCATTGCAAATGGTGATCATTTCCTCCTTTCAGCCATAAGCATCTGGATTTTAGGTGAAGTTCTGCTTCTTCCCTTCGTTGTATGGCTAATATTTTTTTGTCCACTTCTTTTTCTTTCATCAGCACTTCTTTGGTTATTTCAGCATGTTCCATTTGTTCATGTATCTCTTCTAAAGTTTTGATTGGGGAGATTTTTTCCTGTTCGAGATATTGTTTGCATGTTGCCAACCAAGCTTTGAGCTCTCTTTTAATGTTTTTTAACTTTTGTTCCCAAATGAAACTCAAGGAACCCTGATAAAACTTTTGCCAAGCTTGAGAAATGATATCAAAAAATCCTGGTTCTAAGATCCAAGTTGGGGAAAAATTGAAGGGAAGAGGCCCCAAGTTTCTGATTGGCTCAAGGGAGAACAAAAATTGCCTATGATCAGAAGCTGCAAAGGCTAGAAGTCGAGAAGGCGATAGAAAGGGCTTATCTAGGAAAGACAAGCTTACCAAAATTCTATCCAACCGTGCGACGATGTGTCCTGGTCCAATGTGTTTATTGCTCAGAGCATATTTTCCTTTCTTAGGTTTGACGTCAACAAGATACCAAATATTCATTATATCCTCTAATCTATCCCCAAAAGGATCTCTCACTTTGGATCCTCCTTTTTTCTCCTCTAGGGAGATGGTTGTGTTAAATTCCCCACAATGATGCATGGAAGATGCATATTGACATGTCTTTGTTGCTCTAGTTGGATCCAAAACTCTTCTTTGGCTCCATGTATTGTAGGCCCGTATACTTTTTCGATCCAGTATATCTCCTAGTTTTTGAGGCATTGAAGCTTAACGAACAACTAATGACGATTCTCTTTGCATATTTAAATTTAAATAAATTTTTATCCCACTTGGTTAACATACCTCCTGATGCTCCTTGAGCACTTATTGATTTACCTTTGTCGTTCTTCCAGATATTTTTGATGGCAGCCAAACTATCTTCCTCTTGCATTTTTGTCTCATGGATTGTGAGGATGGAGATCTTTTCTGAATATTTGAATCTTTTAGTGGCTTCAATCTTTTGGTTTCCTCCTAAACCTCTGCAATTCCAGGAGATAAGATTCATTATTTCCTGATTGTTGATGGTACTACTATGTCCGTTTTCCCTTCCGCCTGTTCTCCTACTTGTTTTTCTGAGAGGTAGGACTTAACCAAATAATCTAGCCTCGATTGTTTCCCTGCCACTTTTTCTCTAGTTGTTTATTGTTCTGTATGGAATTTGTTGGGTTTCCTTCCTTTTTTTATTAAGGGCTCTGCTTCCTCTTCTTTGCTTTCTGATGTGTCTTCCATCCGCACCTTTTCTCTAGATCTTGTTACAAATCCACCTGAGTTTTGAGATGATTATGGCCTTACTTCAACATAGGGTTGTTGTGGGCGTATAGGTTTGTAGCTTGTTTCTTTCCCTATTTCTATTAACACTGGTTCATCCTCCTTGTTTTGCTTATGGTTTTCTTCCTTTTCCATCGTTGCTATTTCAACTGGCTCAAAACCTTATGAGGCCAAAGCTTGAAATCTATTTTTTGTAATTTTTTTTTGTTGGGGTATTTTCCTAACTGGTGCTTGCTTTGTTCCCTTTTCTCTGAATGACATCATTCCATTCTTCTCTTGGGATCTCTCCTTCTTCTTGTTGGACTTTCTTTTGACAAGACTTTGCAAAATGTCCATATTTGTGGCAAACCTTGCACTTGAAAGGAATTTGCTCATAGTCGATAGTTTGGAGGTGGGTCCATCCTTCCATAGACAGGTTGATTGCTTCTGCAAGACCTTTTTCCAGATCTACTTCTACACATATTCTTCTACAGGAGAAAATCGGTGGTTTTGGCTTAGATTTATCTATGTATTTCCCTAGCGAGTTCTCGATGGATTTGAGATCTTTATCATTCCAATAGTGGAGCGATAGATGCGGAAGCTTGACCCATACCGGGACTGAGGAGGGAAAATCCTTTTCCGGGTCAAAGGATAAGTCCCACTTGTTAAGGTGCATGCCTCTTGTGCCCATGAAATACGGGCCATTCCTGAAGATTGAGTCTCTATCTTCTTCTTTTTTCAAAAAGAAAAACAAAGAACCCTCGCCCACATAAAGTTTGTTGGACTTCTCCCCGAATCAGTGGTCGCTTGTTTTTATTCAACCATATTTCAATAGAATGGGGGGATGGCCAAATCCCAGTGAAATGTCCGACCAAACCTCTTTCATGGAGAGCTACAACTTTGAACTTGAACACCAAGGAGGATAACTTCACATCCGACACTTCCGCTTTTTTGACAAAACGAGAATCGCTTGATGGAGGCTTGACTGGAGGCTGTGAAGCTACTAGTCTCTGGAAACATTCCTTGAGGCTCGCTTGTCGGTTGTCCGACGTTGGGTCAGCCAATTCCATGGCAAGAGGGCATAAGAGAGTAGGCAGCACAGGCCTTAGCGACAACAAAACCCTAGCTGCAACAAAAACAAAAAAAACCATTCTATATTTATAGAAAGACTCTAATTGTTGCTTTTGAAAAATCTCTTCAAAGTTATTAATAATTGCTTATTTTCTTTATATTTACACCGTAAGGCGTTTAACAAGTGGAGTCTACTCTCCAAATAAGTGCTTTTTGGTTTTTCAGTCGTCGATATTCTTGTCCAACGATTCGGATAATCTCCATCGTTGATGTCCAGTCCGCCATTACTGCTGCTGTCCAGTCCGCCATTACTGCTGCTGTCTATTCCGCCATTACTACTGCTGCTTACGGTCAAGCGGTCTAAGGAGCTAGTATGCTGAAGTGTTGGAGCTTTCTACTTTTTCTTTTGCTTATGCTTTGCAGGTTTCTGAGATTCTAGGTGAAACGCCATCTGATGGGCTTGGGCTGCTTCATCTCATAGCCTCATCCTCAGGTTCTGTTGGTTTGTCCTCATTGTCGTTTTTTACATTTTCGGAAGAGGAAGAAGAAGAGGAGTATTTCAAGTTGAATGACAACAGATTAACCCTTCCGATGTTCTGCTCTAACGGGGATGGACATGGACATGTACATGCAAGCTTATTCTAACTTACCTTAAAAAGCCATGCCTCTTTCTAGTTGCTATTCATTGCGTTTCTGTTATTTAATGCCGGTTTTATTTTTCTATGTTCAGGGGGTTTCAGCCAAAAGAGAAACCGGCAAGAAGATCATCATGGATTCAAGGGTTTCTCTGTTGAAGAAGGATTGTTCCGCTATTTCACGGTCTGTACCTGTGAAACTATGCGGAATTTGCTTTGAGGATTTGGCCGATATGTTCGAGGGAAGCCTCTGTTCGCATCGGTTTTGCGAGGCCTGCATGACGTGATATATCCATTCAATGGTCGAACAGAGGCGGCATCAGATATATTGCCCCCACGATTCTTGCAATGAGGCTTTAACATTGGATGAATGCAGGTATTTTCTTCCCGCTGAGATATTTGAGCAATGGTCGGCTGTGATGGTGGAGGCAAAAATACCCGAAGCCCTGAAAGTATACTGCCCTTTTCCCGATTGCTCTAGACTTCTCGTAAAGGAAAATGTTGGAACCTTGGAAGTTGAAGACGTTGAGATGGCCGAATGCTCGTTCTGTAACAGGTTGTTCTATGCGCGTTGCAAAGTCCCGTGGCATGCCAATCTGCAGTGCTCTGAGTTTCAGAGCCTGCCATCCACTGACAAAACTGAAGCTGATTTTCTGCTTCTCAAGCTTGCCGAGGATCGGAAGTGGCGCCGCTGCGGAAAGTGCCAATCGATGGTTGAATTGACTTACGGATGTAATCACATTACTTGCAGGTGCGTTTTTTCATATTTTTTTTTTCTTCCAATTTTACATTGTAGCTTGTCGGTTGGGTTCTCAGGTAGTAGACCTCATATAGGACCTAGGGCTGAGAATCGAACCCGGGCTTCTTAGTCATTAGAGAAACACTACAAACTGAATAATTTGTTTAGAGTTGGTTTAGTAATTCGGGGTTGATGGCAATTTATACAGGTGCCACCACGAGTTCTGTTATGTTTGTGGCATCTCATGGAAAAATAGATGCATACGATACCCGGGCAAAATGGTTTTTATTTCTCTGATTTTTGTTTCTCCACCAAGTGCATTGGTTTTCAATATGCAAATGGTATTGGGGATCAATGACAAATACCTGTACTATGTGCATGGGCTATCAATATGCATTTGGTACTGGAGATCAATGACAAATACCTGCACTGTGGAATAGGTTAGATCTATTTTGCATGTTCAATATCAGACTAGATACTTGTGTATGTATACTTGTAGTTACCCTGTTCATGGTGTCGGGTAACTAAAAAAATGAAAGTGCTTCAGTCAAAATTAAGAAAAGAACTCGGGTTAAAGAAGTGGGGTACCAATAACAGGCCATTTGTGCCAGCAAAACAAAACAACTCAGTAGGGGAAAACCACTGAGTGAAACCAGTTTTGTAACGCTAAGTTCCATTAAAGAGAGTTTTTTTAATTGAACCTTGGTGGGTTACCTAGCATAACAGAACTAGGTTATCAGGCTCATTTGCAACTCACTCTGAGTTTGTAGATTAACAATCAATGCCCAATGCCATTTTCTTAAAAAAAAACAATATCCTTTACTACCACATATACATAGAATTTTGCAACGCAAATAAGAAACTATACCAAATACATGGATAAATCAAATTCTCAGCTTATATAAAAATACCTGGGTTGTGCTTCTATCAAAATACCTGGGTTGCGCCTCTAGCACCATACTTGCTATGAGGAATCTAATGAAATTTACTTTGCACATAAGCCTTTATTCCGACTACCCCTTGCGTTTACATTCTATGAGCCTGCATGTATTCCCAGTTTGATATGACAGCATAGAATGCAGCTTGGATCTAGTTGTGACATAGAATGTATCTTGAACCATTATGAAAATAAGAAAAATAGAAACATAAAGCAAAACAAAAATCAGGCACGACAAGGGGAGGCAAAGGTGATATCATTTATGCTCCTTGATGGATTAACAAAGGCGGCCAAATGTAGGACATGCAGAAAGCATCAACAATTGTAATCCAACCAAACATATCACAAGATTCAAATGGAAGAAAACTCAAAGTAGGTGAGCGTCGTGTTAACTTTTAAGTGCATGTTTCAATTTTATTTTCTATTTTTCAATTATCCGTCACTTCCTACTTTATTATTGTAGTCATACAAACAATAAACATGGTATGAAACTTTTATAAAATTGGATTATTAAAATATTATTTTTATTACAAAATCAAAAGCTCTCCATAATTCATATTTTAATATGTGGTGTAACATGTCTTTTTCCAATGGTTTAACCTGTATCGGTGTATCAGTAAGAGAGGTTATACCTCACTGTAGCTTTGTATTAATAAATACCTGCTTATTATTCATTTTTGGTCCTTTACATTAAACCTTTTATCATTTACAATATGTTGTAAATGAGAAATAATTAATTAAATATTAATTAGCACTATTTTTAAAGTATTTTAAAAAATTGAAAACTAATCTGCATGGAGTCTGTATCTCGATGAAATTCAAAAAGCATTAAGAAAAATAACTTCAAAAATACAGACATGTTTCATGGAAAACATTATAAAGATACGCCATACAACGTTAAACTTTAAAGAATAAACCGTGGGCTTTACATGATATTCAAAATGCCATAAGTACAAGAATTTAAGTAAAATAACAGTGCGACAATAGATATAAAAAATTATAAAAAGAAAACTGAAAACAATACTAAAGAGATGAAGTAGAGAAAGAACCTTGTGATAAATTTGGTAAAGAAAGTCATCAGGTTCATTATCACGAATATGATAGGCAACGACCTCATAAGGCAGTGCATAGTCTAGTCTACGCAGAACCACGTCAAATACATCGATACAAAAGCCTGTGACTTTGCTTTCCTTTGTGGTACTGTCAACTGTTGCATTCACAAATTGAGGGTACACATTTTTAATGTGAACTCCAATCTTGATCCTCTTAACCACTGTTGATCGCTTAATACAATGACACGGTCGCTTAATACAATGACACGGGGGCCATGACCAGACGAGTTCTGATATATAGATTTATGCACAGGCATAGGCTTAAAATTATTTTTTCCAGGTAATTACTTTGTAATTAGGTTGTGTTTAGTTAGTGCGATCAGGATTTTGTTGCATTCCCATAAATATTGTATTTATGAATACACTTCCATGGCAGAGGAGGCAAAGTCTCCTGACGCCATTTGTGTAGCAGTTAGTTAATTGGAATGGAGGATTTGGATGGAATGTTTTGCTTTGATGTAAATAATAAAGGTAGGGAGTGCATTATCTTTACAACCCAGAAGGGACTGATTCTGGGTCAATATGCTCTTATAGTTGGTGCTGTAATATGATATACAGGAGGAACTGAGATTTTGGATGATATAAGCAACATAGATTTGGGTGATAAAATTACAGATTGGAGTGGTATAGAATTGAAAATTTGTTGATGCTTTATTGAAAGTAACATAGAATTGAAAATCTATAGATGGGTGCTATAGAAATAAAGATTTGAGCATTGTAGAATTCTTATTGTGGATGCTTCCTTTGTGACAAGATTTGTGTAATTCACAATACCATACACAGATCTTAATTCACAGTACCATACACAGATCTTACAGGGCATTTTATTGCAAAATACCACAGATCTTATAGGGCATTTTGTTAGAGTATTAAAAAAATTATATCATCCTTTCCGGCTCCTTCAAAGTTCCCAGTCTCATGTCTATTCATTTTTTTTACTTCTGTACCATCACAATACCATACACAGATCATACAATGTCGCGCCATTTTTTTTACTTCTATACCATACACAGATCTTATAGGGCATTTTATTAGAGTTTATAAACAAAATTATATCATCTTTTCTGGCTCCTTCAAAGTTCAGAGTCTCGTCACTCAATTATGATATTGTCCATTCATTTTTTCTGGCTTCTGAATCTGGCTCCTTCAAAGTTCAGAGTCTTGACACTCAATTATGATATTGTCCATTCATTTTTTTGTACTTCTCTACCAGGTTGCTTCCCATATATCCTTTATCCTATCCTTTACAAGATACTAAGGGGATTCTTATACGGATCTTCAACAACCTAGAAGCCACTCATCTGCAAGAGGTTTGACTTCTATTTCTACATACTCATGTTTGAAACATTTATGTTGGCTTGTAAAATTTCCATCATTCCTTAGTTAAAGTCTTCTGCTTTGGAGCATTGACCTTAAAAGAACCTTCTTCCTTACACAAGAGTTAATCAGGATGGGCTCTTTGAAAGTATATTGGCATTAAAAGACCAGCTCTTTGTTTAAAAGGGGTTGATGATGATCTTATATATTAATTCTAATTCTAATTGAATGAGCAATGGGGAATTGTTCTGTGCCTATAAATACTGATAGATGAAATTTGTGAAAATAATTATAGGGCTTTGAGTCACTGCCGGTCACTAATGTAGATTGGGTAAAAATACTGTTAGGCTTATTTGTTGTTATGCTTATTTATAGCTATTTGTGGCTTTTCTATTAAGAATAGAAGTAAATATCCTGTGCATTTTAGCTCATCTTAAGGTGTTTAAACATAATTTTCTTGAAAATAATCCATCTA
>LPNX010520760.1:99280-111364 GCA_001517045.1 Pseudotsuga menziesii | reverse complement strand
AAGAGCTTTATTTTCTTAGTCAAGAAGTAATCACTACAACATTTTGCCATGGAAGTAGTAAATTCACTGCAACATTTTGCCATGGAGGTAGTAAATTCATTGCAACTTTTTGGGCATGTTATTGAAACACAATGGATCTGGTACTGAAACACCTAATGGATCACTGTTGCATTGAAACAAATTACTCTTTCTCAAATAAAGGATTTGAGTGTTATTTTATATTTTATCATATTGAGAAACTGACCGACATACAATTTCTGCTTTTGAACGAAGTCAATGAATCTGAACATTGACAAATATAATTTCTGATTCTCAACCAATGAATCTGAACATTGACAAATATAATTTCTGATTCTCAACATATGATACATAGTACATATTGCTGCTATTCAATTTTATGCTAAGAGCTACTGTCTAAGTCATCATAATTGCTGTTCTTAATCTGCTTTATGCTATAGAGCATGAAAAATTCATACTAGCAGCTAGTTTGCTTTTACAAATAGTACATCAAACAGCTAATTGTATGCAGTATAAAAGTTTGTCTAAAATATGTAAGTTAAAAAAATGTAGAGTCCTTATATATATATAGTTTGTTAAAAAGTTGACTGAATAAAAAAATAGAGAAATAATGATTAAACGTGTCAAGACAAGGATGTAAGTATGCCTAATCAGATTTTATTAATAAATTGGAATTTGACAATCATTAGTATAAGCAACAATTAATAAAATGTAGAGTCCTTATATATATATATATATAGTTTGTTATAAATTTGAATGAATAAAAAAATAGAATGAGAATGATTAAGCGTGTCAAGACAAGGATGTAAGTATGCCTAAAAAGATTTTATTGATAAATTGGAATTTGACAATCATTAGTATAAGCAACAAGATAGTAGATAGATCCATAAATTTATGCAATGTTACTTGATTGTAACATAAGAACTACAAAAACTAACAATCCATTCTCATTTGGATGAGAGAAGAATACTTTTCATGTTTAATTTTGAAAATCGGATAATGTAATGGCCAATTATGTGAAGAATATAATGACTTGTTGTATATGTCCACATCTCCTTGCTTAGCTAGCAACACGGCGTTCTTTTATTGCACCCCTAGGTACAATTACTAGTTTATGACGAAAGGGAAAGACATCGAAAAAGAATGTTGATGAAAAAACACTCAAACAACCTCATACATCAACAAATGGAAGAAAACATACACTTTCACCCATATAGTTTTGTATTATTTTAAAACTTACATAGTGTTCAAATCATGATTTTTGTTTTTTTAACACTTATATAATGTTCAAATGATGAGATATAATTGATATATTTTTTATTCATTAAAATTACAAATTGTAAAGTTTTTATTTTTATATTTATTTTCTACAATTTCTTATACCATTATTTATTTATATGCAAATAATTTTAAGCGTCGGGTAAGTTGTGAAGTTGAAGTAAGGAATGCCATTTAGTTATTTAGTATTTTCGACATGTCCATCTTTCATAGTTTTCCGACATTTCTATCCTTCATACGGATCATCTCTTCTTTTCAAATTCCTCACACCATGTTACTTATTTCTTACTTAAGCATGGTCTACACCTATACCTATTTCAATTGTATTTTTTTTAATGACATTTTAAGTGTCACATTTACAGAGGGTTTAAAATTCTGGTTTTCAAGTTAATAAAGCCTATACCTATTTTAATTGTTTTTATGGCATTTTTACAGTTACATTTTCATAGGGTTTAAAATTCTGGTTTTCAAGTGTTGATTGCTTCATCATCTGTCTTTAAATAACAATCTTATAAGTTATGTTTTTTATTATTGCACCGAGATAAGCGAGGTGCTCTCCAATCCAGTATGGGGGAGATATTGTCACGTTATGCTAGCCGACATAAATTAAAAATATTAAAAATATAAAATATAAATTACATATCGACTTAAATAAAATATAAAAAAAACAATTAAACTAGCACAAATCCATTTAAACCCAAATCTATCAAGTACTGAGAGGGATCCAAATGGTAAAAAATGCACACCTTAAGAAATTGGATCCCTCTCGGTGCTTGATAGATCCAGGTTTAAAATGGATCTATGCTAGTTTACTTTTTTTTCAAATTCATCATTGTTCATAGTGGTCATCATCAAGAGACAAGCTCTTTTTTTTCGTATTCCTCAAACCATGTTAATTGTTCCTTACTTAAAGCATAGGCTACACCTATATCTATTTTTTTTAACAAGAACGACTGAGGGGATTTTATAAAAAATTGAATAAATGATTACACATATCTGAGCTTGGATTGTTCCCAAAGGAGAACCACATCTGTAACTCCTTGCTCTTCCTTTTCCAACCTATACTTCTCATGATATTTCCCTAATTTATGGAGACCATATCTCCTGACAAACTGTCCAAGTAAAAAAACACAAAAGAAAAACATTACCAAAATGAAATTGGAGTCACTTCTAGGGTACCTAGTTTCTCTTGTAGACCTTTTGATTGCAAACTAGGACGCCACAGTCTAAATCGACACCCTTATTAGCCATTATGTCCGCTTGATAATTATTTCCTCTCAGCAGATGGAGGAAATTGATAGCTTTGAATCCATTAATCATGCACTTTAGGATGTGATGTGTATTGGTTGTTGGGTTCTTGCGATTCTTCGCCAGATTCCTTGCTTCCTTTATGACCATCATCGAGTCACCAAAAACCACCAATTCCACTATGCTAACATTCCTTGCAAGTTCCAAACCTTTAATGAGTGCTAGCCATTCGACACCATTATTGGTCTTCTTGCAAATTCCCCAAGAGTACTCATTCATCTTGTTACCTATTCATCTTGTTACCTTTAGAGTAAAAAAGAACTTTGCCCGCACCTGCTAGACCAAGGTTGCCTTTCGAGGCTATGTTGAAGAACAACGGCTTGCAGCCAAGTTTCTTCCACCGTGCTTCCACCAAATATTGAATTCTTCCGAACTCATTCTCAAATACCAATTATGAGGTTTAAAGTTTTTTTTGCGCTGAATCCAGAGAGTGGAGGGCAGGGTCACCCGAAAATCGGAGACCCAAATCCTTTCCACTGTTGTCAATGGTTCCTTATCGATGTTGGCCATTCTCCTCATGGTTAAAGCCTCCACCCAAAGTGCCTTTGCCGATGCTAAAACTTTACCCGAACTGTTTTTTTTATCCTTAAAAATTTCTTTGATTCTTGTTGCCCATAGCTTCGAGCAAATAAATTTTGGAAGAGCTTCCCATGCTCTTGCAAAGTCTGTTTTTTTAAAGAGTGATCCCTGATAGTAGCCTTTCTAGCATGAAAAGAAATCTCTCCAATTTGTAGGTAGCGTTAAATCAAAATTCAGGTCCTTGAATGCCCTCTGCCAAACCTCCTATGAAAATTTACAATTAATGAAAAGGTGTTCCAAAGATTCTTCTACTTTTTTGCACAGGATACATATCATGGGGCCAGCAACGCCTCTCTTCCTTAGGTTCTCTGTGGTCAAAGTTTTACGATGGGCCAAAATCCAGTAGAATATGTTTACCTTCGGCAACCCATCCTTGCACTAGACTTTTGACCATTTCCTGTCGAGGCCAGTATTGTTTTGATGGTCGACCGCAATTCTGTATCCTTCTTTCATCTCGTACGCACCAGTCTTCCCCCAACTCCTACCATATGCTAAGCTATAGTGAACATGAGCAGACCCATGGAGCAAAGTGAGGAATGTGTTGTCGTATGGTCGTAAGCTAGCTGGGACCTCGAGATCAACTCAACCGTCCCATCTACCACGATTCGTCCATCTTGAGAGATCATACAACGTGCAGATGTTTGCACGCTCCATCCAATTCTTGAGTTATGCTAATTCCTATTGGAATTTGGCGGGGGAGGTATGTCCTAAATTATCCTCCCAAACCTTTATCCTCTTTCTGTTTCCTAGAGTACATAATAGTTGGTCTTGGAGGACAAACGCAGCTTTCTTGCATAACTCCTAGATAGGGGTTCCTTTTTTGTCCTATTCAATATATTCCACACATCTTCTTTTATCCCCATGAATATACTTTTTTTGCATAATATCCTTCCATCACGCTCTTTTGCCAGAAATAGTTCTCCAAAGAATTTTGGCTCCCAAATCCATATTCATTTTCTGCTCTGACTCTTCTGTTGTTCTAGGTGTGCTTCCCATTCCTCAGTGGAGTATCCAACAGGTCCAGATATGAGATCAATTCCTCCATCTTCTCACCAAATGGGTCTCTGACCTTTGTTCCTCCACGTTTCTCCAGTTGTGACTTGGTAGTGTTGAAATCTCCAGCAATGATGATGTGTTTTCCTCGCAGATTCTCCTTTAGCTTGGAGAGATCTTCCCAAAAGATTACCTTGTCTCTATAATATGTTGGTCCATATACATTGCAGATGTATATCGAAGTTGGATCATCCTTTTCCTGGATTTCGGTGAGGAGCCAATGATGGCTTTCCCTCATTGATATTATTAACAATGTGTTTGAAATTAAGGTGGCTATTCCTCAAGATGTTCCTCTATAGCTTATGGCTTTCCCACGGCAATTTTTCCAGAAGCGTGAAAGTGCCATAGTCTCCACTTTCAACATTTTTGTTCCTTGGATTAACAACATGCCAGGCCTCTCGAATTTTACTATATCTTTTAGTGCTTCTACTTTGCTTGAGCCTCCTAGCCCCTTGCAGTTTCCAAGAGATGACTTTCATCATTTTTTATGCGATTGAGATTCCACTCGAGATCTGCCATCCAGTTTTATTCCTCATGGGATTCTAAGATTTTGTAGAAGTTTTGTTTCTTCGACGTTGCACTGTCTTCCTAATTCCGTCTCTCTTTTTGCTTCCTGTTCTCTGTGATATATTTGCGACTTTCTTCCTTTGGCGTTTGGTTGCAAAACTACATCATGTAGTTCTTGGGAAGCTTGTGAAGGTGATTGCTCTAGGGAGTAGCCTTGTTGTGCAACTTTGCTATGTTTTACCATCTCTGCCCAGGATCCTCCTGGTGTTGTGGACCCTTCAAATGTTTTTTCTTGCTTTTCATTACTAGGAGATGGTGGGAGAAGACTAGTAGTTGTTGGGCTCTCTTCTTTTTCTTCTGGTTCTACTGTTCTGATTTACGATGATGGAATCTCTCCCTCTTCCATGTGCAGTGCCTCGAATTGATTGTTGGTTAAAGCTTCCTTTCCTTCTTGAGAGGCTTTTCCTTGCTAGTCATTGGTTGCAATCCACTTGATAATGGTACCGGTGGAGGCATTCTCCTTCCCCTTTCAACTAGCTGCCATCCTTCCTCTTGCCTTTTTTCTGGAATTCTTGAGTTACTTTTTGGCAGTTTTTGACGAAGCGACCATATTCATGGCACTTTTTACACTTAAAGGGAAACTGATCATACTCTGCTTTTTGCATGTGTTCCCATCCATCCATGCACATGTTTACCACTTTTGGCAGTCCTTTTCTAGATCTACTTCCACGTAGATCCTTGCACAAGAAAACAAAGGGCCCTTTGGTTCCGCTTTGTCGATGTAATTCCCGAGGGAGTTCTTGATTTCTTGCAGAGTTTCGTCATTCCAATAATGCAAAGGAAGGTGGGGTAGACGGACCCATATCGAGATCGCTGATGGCACATCTTTTCTGGATCGAATGATAAGCTCCAACGATTTAAGTATAGGCTGTGGGGACCCATGAAGTAAGGCCCGCTCCTGAAGATGAGATCTCTATCTTCTTTGTTTTCGAATAAGAAGGTGAATAATCCCTTTCCACAAAAGCAGTGTTGCAAGCCCCCATAGATCAAGGGCATTTAGTTCTTGTTTATCCATGTATCCATAGTTTTTGGCGAAGGACAAATTCCCGTGAACTGCCCTATCAAGCCTTTCTCACTTAGTGCAAGGGTTTTCAATCTCGAAGCTGCAGACATGATCTGGATTCTTGGGGCTGTTGTTCTCTTGACGAAGTTAGCATCGTTGGAATCCGGTCCCAGGAGAGGAGGAGGGGGCGTGGAAGCCACCAACGCTCTGAATGCTGCATTTAAGTTCCACCGGCATTCTTCCGTACTCAGATCTGGGGGTGGATCCATTCTAGCCAGTTTCTTGTAGACTGATCATCACTAGGCAACCTGCCCACAGTTGACTGCAGCTTGGACCATGTCAAAACCTCTTTGGCTCTGGTTCGCAGCCGTATCCAATCCGCCAACCTTTCAAGTTTGTTCGTATCGAGCTCTCCGATTGCATGCAAAAAGTGCTTATATCTACAATTTCGGCTTAAGTCACACCTATATCTATTTTAATTGTAGAATATTTTTTATGTTTATAGTGGCATTTTTACAATCACATTTATATAAAATCACGGTTTTCAACTTAATAAAAACTTGATTACCTCATCTTTTTGCCATTAAACCACGATCTTATCCGTTAGAGTTTTTAATTATTTACTTTTCTTTTTTATATTTTTTAAATAAAAATAAAAGTTACATTTTTTTTTAACATTTAGAAGAATCAACCCACAACATCAAAATGAATACCTTAATGCACCTTATCACCAGATAATCTACACCAAAATAAAACAATTCAAGTATTATTGTATTTAATGCTAATCATAATTAAAAAAATAATAAAACAAAACTTAATACACTGGTTAAGAAAATAATAATTAATAATTAATAATTAAAACACAAATCATGACAATGGCTTAGCTGGGCAGACAAATATTGTGTATTTTACGGTATGGACCCAACGACTCCCACTCAACCGTCCAAGATTCCTCTTCTCTCTCCCGATCGACAGTTTCTTCGTTTCACGGTCAAAATATATGTTCTGAGACGGGAAAATTATTCTATATCTTCCGTCTTTCTCAGGTTTGAATAGCGCCATAGAATCCGCGAACGAGTGACCTAACGAGCGACGAAATCAGGAAATTCCCGTCGACGTGAGTACGGTTCTCGGAAGGCGGCATATGCCGGGAATCCCTTCCTTTTCTTCTCTTCTGTTTGACGTCCGGAACGCTCTTGTGAGAGCTCATCCACCATTTGTTCGCCTTTTACAGAGGGTTTTATGATCGGGATTGCAGGAATTGTTAGGGTTCACTATTGATCGAGAGTTTAAGGGGATCCGATTAAGCCGAGAATCGCAGTAATTCAAGATGTTTACCAAGATCTTCAAAAAGCCAAAGGAAGAAACTTCGGCACTTGCCACTTTGGACAAGCTTAATGAGGTCTGTAGCTTTCTTTCTTATCTCGACCCCTCTCTGTAAAGTTTTTTAATTGTTTCTTCACACAGCGTGTTATGTTGTTTTATGGTAATTCTGAGCAATCACGCAATCTGGGAGCTAATTACCCGATCCGATGGAAATTCGCAAAATCCAGTTCATGTTTCTTTACAGAATGGAGATAATAAGGGTATGTTACAGATGGGTTTCTTTTAGACTGCGGTCCTTATTCAATGGAATCAAACCCCCCTTTGGTCTTCTAATATAGACTTACATTTACAATAATAAAGTCTACTTCATAGTGAATTGTAAAGGGTTGATAAATTTATGCACCCTTTCCATATTTAGATTGAAGTTGTTAAGGGTTACAGACATGGAAGTGCTGGTAGCTTATGTCATTTAATGACTCTATGGGAATTGAACTAGTTACTTGACCCCCAAGTCATGAGAACGAACATGGGTGTGTAATTAGCAGGGAGTTATTATGTTTGAACCCTAAATGTTGCCGTCCCAAAATGAAAATAAGAATTGAAAATGGTGAGACGCGCCTAGACAATTTTAAGGCTAAGCCTTTGGATATCGTCATGTCATTGCCTCTTAATCATTCATTTTGTAATTTTTTCCCTGGGCCCATCGGAAGTTATACTTTCCAAAACTTGGCTGAAAATATATTATTTTTCAGTGTATTTTTTTATTGGTATATGAAAATTGCTTTACCGATAAATTCTGGGGAAGGCAATGTGAGCAAATGCACGATTTGTACGTTTTTAAGATGGATTTCAACAGGTACAAACAACACTGGAAACTACAGTTGGAAAAGTTAAAGGCAGTAAAGAGGGTCCGGGAAGGTAATTTAGAAAGGTCTTGGTCAGCCCGGAAGGGTTTCTTTGTGACTGAGAGATCGATCCTTCAAAAGAGTTGGTCCTAACTGTCTTTATTTACTGGGTTGGTCACTTTTGAGGAAAGTTTAGCTTTTCTTCGTCCACATAAGAGATCGCATCAGTGTAAGGATACTCAATGTTTCAAGAAAGAAGAAGATGGAAGGTAAGGAAATCAACTGAAAGAAGAGGAGCATATTTGACAAGATTAACTTTTATAAACATATTGTCCGTCGAAAGAAAAGAATAAAGAAAGCTAATCTATGGATGTAGAAAACAAAAATAAATTTACACGTCCTTCAAGAGACCTAACATAGAGTACAAGGCATAACGTCGAGTATAGGGCATTATCACGTGTGGCCAGTGACATGCCCCTGCCTGTACTTGTATCAAGGTGCTGGGCTGTCAAATGGTCAAGATGGTATATTGATTAAAGATCTTTGTATTAAGGAGCGAAAAGTAGAAGGAGAAGTTATACGGACAAGCCCAGCAAAGTTCATGTTTATGATTTAATAAGTTATCACATTAAATATTTATCAAATATTTATCGGAAGGAGAAGAGCTGCGACATATCGAGACACATGGTAGTAGTAAATTGATTGAATTCGTGACAGTGGATTTAATCAATTCACTGGAACGATTTGAAAATATTTTTTTGTATTTTTGTTTAGGGCTTAGTGAAGTATTAGTCTAGCTTTCGTGTGACTAATATAGTGATAAAAAAGCGTTTGTTGCATGTAAAGGGTGTTTGATGGTAAAGTCTTATGTTTCTGCTGTGCTAAACAAATAAAAACGATAACGAGCGTTATTTGAAACATTTTGGACACAAGTGATGAAGATGGTGTCCATTACGATCAATGAATTTGTGCATGAGTATAATGATTATTATGCATTGTTTTGGAACAACTAGATGATTGGACCAATGAGCAATATGGGATTGCTTTAGTTGAGCTTGTCACACGGGTTGAGAGTCCGTCGCTTCAAAGTTCATACAACTTTTGTTACCAATGTTAAAGAATTGCTAAGCAACCAATCTATAGCCAACTTTGATATTGTTTTGTTCTTGCCCAAACTGATTGAGCTGCATATAACATCGATAGTTGGAGACCTTGACTATCTGGATAGAGAAAGGAATGCTACGTTCGCTGCAAAGAAGGAAAACCTTATGGAAGACATGCTAGAGATTAGTTGCAATAGTTGCGAATCAAACCCTGCATTTGTTATATATGATTTAAAATGATTTGGATGCCTTTGCATTGCTTGGCTCACTTGTTGAATCCCAAGTAATATAGTCTATAGTGATGAGTGTCTCAGTGTTGGGCCTACAAGTAGCCAAATTATATTGGTGATCATTATTTGTGTTCTTTATGGAAAAAATAAAAATGTAATGAAATCCGTTGTTGTGAGGCTTTGAACCAATTCACAACTGTATTTCTAAGCTCACTTGTTGAATCCCAAGTGCGAGTCATGAATGGCTTAGTAATGGGCCTACATGCAAATTTCCTCCTCACATGGACAGAGAGATCTAAGAGAGAAGGAAGATTTCATTGAACATATTATATCAAGACAAAGTCACCCTTGATAAAGTGGAGGGCTTTGTAGAGTTTCCACCACAATTGGGAGATTTGCACTCTAGAGGCTACTGTGTGATCAAAGACCGGGGCTGCATAAGAATCCCTATGATTGGTGGGCAGCACATTGAGGGTCATGCACTATTCTTCAATAGTTAAGCATGAAGCTCCTTTGTTAAGTTATTTCATCCTCTTATTGCTAGAGGAATTGGAACACATATCGGAATGTGAAGACTTTGAAGAAGAGCAAGCTTGAGTAGTCTAGAGTGGAGACATTGCTACATGTGCACACCAACCTCCGTTTTATATTTAGGATGTCAGAAGAGTGGTCAATGGAAGGACAAGTATGTGGGATGTACTTCTTGATGATATGGGTTTGGCCAACTTGGATCATAATGCTCCAGTCCTAGAGTTAGTCACTTTTGATGACGATGATACTCTTGAGGGGTCATCCTCCACACCATTACTAGCAGTTCTAGACGAGGAAGAGGAAGAGTGGGAGTAGGGAGGAGAGCACAAGTGGCAGTGTTAGTTTTTGGTGATGATGAGTTTGATTTATGAAATGCTCTAGTAGGAGGATGAGCCATGAGATTCTTGTACTTCCCTATTTTGTATTTTTACCTTAGCATTCTCTACCGTCCTATCTATGGTAATACATTTGATGACATTGAATGAAAAAACTATGGCTCATGGTTACTTTTGAGTTACGTTGTAAACTGTATTCTTAACACTGAAGTGTTTGATTGTTGATGAATGTCCATTGTATACAGGTCTCTGGTTCTACTTCGACTAAGGTTCGAGATTGATATCTATCTATACATTTAATCTTACACCCAATTTTTGTAGACATTATCCCTTGTCAACACTATTTTTGACTTACCAAGATCACACTGGGTGTAAGGCAAAGAGCATACGTATGTTGAATTTAGAACCTTTCAACTTTGCTTTTGGTTTGCCAAGATCGCATTGAGCACAAGGCAAAGAGCATACACAAGTTGGATAATAGACTCTTATACAGTGTTCCACGGGGACGCGTCCCGCAGGGTCGGGGACGCGTTTCCACGTTTCCTGCGTCCCGGGGACTTGGGGACTCCTGGGCGAAACTTTACCTCCCCAACCATGCCCCTGTGAATTTTTTTTTAATATTTTCTCATTATTTTCACATTTTACAATTCCTACTTGGCACTACTTAGAAAATAAACTGATCTATTTAGTATTTACATTACACAATCATTAATATACATCAAATGAATTATTATTTTTGATATTTTATTTTATTTTTATAATTTTAGAGACGTCCCCACGTCCCCCCCGAATATCCCTAAATTTGGGGGTGGTCTCCACGCGTCCCGAATGTGCGTTTCCCCACTCCCACGTCCCCCCGTCTCAGAAAATTGGGGGAACATTGCTCTTATAAAGACACCAAGCACAGACAGGAGGGTGCTTGCAGAAGACTTTAGACTCTATCAGACCCCTCTACACTCTCCCGACCTCTGCTCAAATGAGAGGAGTGAGCCTCTTCTTATAGTAACTTAATCTGGTTGCCAATTATTTGGAACTGATTGCTGTGGGTGAAAAAAAGGTCAACAGTAGTTCCACTAACTCATAAAGACAGAGGGATCTGTTGCACTTGCGATACGAGGCAAGTGGAGACTGCCACATGTTATCTTATTACTTAAAGTCTCTTGACATGTGGGGATCCGCGATCAACATGGCTAACAATTGTAGAAATTCTGAGTTTTACTGTTTGCTGGTTTATGTTAACATTTCATGTTTTTCACTTACAGCCGGTTTTGCATTGGCTGTAAGTTACTTAAGAAATTTTTTGAACAATTAAACACACAGTAAAAATTCATTAACAGGCTGAAAAACACATTTTTACAATCACACCATAAAAAATAGACTCAAAGATTTTTGGCCAAATCAAGCCCTGGAAAAACCCCCACGGGGAAAACCAGTGAGAGAGAGAGAGAGATATATTTCTTCAGGAAAAAAAATCAGACAGTGTTTTACAGTCAAAATACAACTTATCTCAACCAACGCAAATCACCCAGCAGACTGTTTCGATTTCTGTGCAAAGCTGCCCTCGAAAACTGTGCCAATAAACAGTCAAAGACCGTACTGTACGGACTGCATTAAATGCAGCCGTACGACCTCGATTTCTGTGCAAAGCTGCCCTCGAAAACTGTGCCAATAAACAGTCAAAGACCGTACTGTACGGACTGCATTAAATGCAGCCGTACGACCTCGATTTCTGTGCCACAAACCTGTCTGTTTTTCTTGGGAAATGTGCCAGATTTCTTCCTCGAAATCTATGCCTGTTTTTTTCTTGAAAACCGTGCTGAAACCGTACTGTACGGAATCTGTACGGTCTCAATTTCTGTGCAGTCCGTACGGTCTCGATTTTTGTGCAGTCTGTACAGTCCGTACGGT
>LPNX010520760.1:51815-94011 GCA_001517045.1 Pseudotsuga menziesii | reverse complement strand
TTTTATCCAGGGCAAATTTGCCAAAAATTACTGTGTCAAATTTTATGGTGTGCATGTGTTTATTTACAGCCTGTTAGTTGTTTTCAGCGTGTTTAAATTGTTTAGAGAAATTTCATAAGTAACTTCAAGCCTATGCATAACCGGCTGAAGTGAAATTCAAGAAATTGTTCATTAAACCAGCAAGCTGTTAAACAAGGGTTTTCAACAAACATTTCATGTTTTTCACTTACAGCCGGTTTTGCATTGGCTGTAAGTTACTTAAGAAATTTTCTGAACAATTAAACACACAGTAAAAATTCACTAACAGGCTGAAAAACACATTTTCACAATCACACCATAAAAAATAGACTCAGAGATTTTTGGCCAAATCAAGCCCTGGAAAAACCCCCACGGGGAAAACCAGTTAGAGAGAGAGAGATATATTTCTTCAGGAAAAAAAATCAGACAGTGTTTTACAGTCAAAATACAACTTATCTCAACCAACGCAAATCACCCAGCAGACTGTTTCGATTTCTGTGCAAAGCTGCCCTCGAAAACTGTGCCAATAAACAGTCAAAGACCGTACTGTACGGACTGCATTAAATGCAGCCGTACGGCCTTGATTTCTGTGCCACAAACCTTTCTGTTTTTCTTGGGAAATGTGCCAGATTTCTTCCTCGAAATCTGTGCCTGTTTTTTTGAAAACCGTGCTGAAACCGTACTGTACGGAATCCGTACGGCATCGATTTCTGTGCAGTCCGTACAGTCCGTATGGTCTGTACTCTCCTCGATTTCTGTGCAGAAGTTTAATGCAGCTCGATATTCGTGCCCACCAAAATCTTCTCTAGCAGGCTGCCTGGAAAATCGTGCCCTTCTCTCTTCTTCAGCTCTCTCTTCTTCCTTATCCTGAAAATGAAAAAAGTGAAGAGAAATGCCTCCCTCAACCCTTTTTGACTAAACCCTAAGTGGGTATCTAATCCAACGATGGAAAAAGATCCAATCCAATGGCTAAGATTCAATGAGAGTAAAAATCACATTTATTTAAATCACTTAAATAAATTTACTCACCCACTTAAATTTATCAAAAAGTGACTTTAAGTTTATAAAGTCTCATTAAGTAGCTTTTAATGTGAGGGTCACCTTTTTCCCTCTTCTAAGTGACTTAGGAAAAAAGTCACTTCGGGAACATATTCCTAGGTACAAAAACTAACAACAATCGATACATACAACGTGGAGCGTAGCCGGCCCACGGTGTTTGACACAGTACAAAGTGGAGCTATTTGACCCAGCAGCACACGATGCTTCCCCCAAAAATTAGATGTCTAATTTCTGTCAGCTGCATCTGATGGGCATTCGTCATATGGGTCCAGATACCAACCTGCTCTATCTTAAAAATCTTCATCTTCAGATTCTTCTGACAGGTGGTTAGGGGCCATAGGTGGCAGAAGATTGAAACAATTACAAAAAGAGGTGTATTCCGTATTGGGAGGTACATCTTTAGGCTTTATAAAAGAGGATCCTCAGAATCTTGATCTTAGGTGCCAAACTTTTTCGCCTGTAATTTTCTTTTTGTATACAAGATTGAGATCATAATCTCCAAACTTGAGGTTGCAACCAAAACAAAGCTGGTTGTACCTGGCTGTTATTAACTTAGATTTTAAAATAACAATAAACTGATACTTGACATAACATGACACTGAGACATCCCTGGGTACGAAAGCTTCCATAAATACACAAAACCAAGAACCAATGTTGAAATTCACTTACAAAACTAGATTCCTTCTTGTAGGAATTTTGTCAAACACCTAGCCAAACTGTGATTTCAGTCTCCAATTAAACTTCAACAGAAATGCATTTAAACTCAACACATTCAACTGTATTTTATGAGCAGAAACACAACTGAATAAGAAATTGCAGCAGAAATAAATGAACAGTAGACAGGCATTCACATACACATTTGACACAAAGATGTTTGGGCAATGCCCCTGGAAAAACTCCAAAGGGAAAACCAGTCACAAGAGAGAAATTTTATTATTGAGCTCACAAGAAATAAATTTTTGAGTTTACAGCAGTACAGTCGGAATTTATTACAGTGCTCTACTTATCTCGATTTATTTGCCTGAACCTTGATTTCTGTGCCAGTAAAGAGTATGTCTGTACGGTCTCTTGTATGGCCTGTCTCACTCCAAAATGTGCCTCGAAAACTCTGCCTGATTTCTGTACAGTACAGGAAAGTACAGTACGACCCTGCAGCAATACACTCACCTTCTAGAAAATTGTGCCACTCAGTGTCTCGATTTCTGTGCACTAAAACACTGCTGTATGGCCCTCATAAATGTGCAGTACAGACTGTATTAAATGCTGTAGCATTCTTGGGATGCACGCTCCCTATTCTCCTTGGGATTTGTGCCCTCATTGCTGCTCCTTCTCTTCCTTCCTTTCAGCTCTTCACCAATAACTCTCTCTTGAATAATGTGCCTCTTCACTCTCACATTCTCCTTTTATTACTTTTCTAATGACCCTTCCGCTAACTCTAGATCTGAACGGTCAAGATTAGATCTTGGCTCCACTAGATCTGTGGTTGTGACTTAATCTCTCATTGAGTTTACTTAAATCACTTAAGTGACCCAAATTTTATAATGTCACTTTAGGCCACTAAAATAATAAAAGTACAATTACCAACTTTATAAAATCACTTTATAAGTATAGTGCCTGGAGAGTGAAATTTGCTTGGTCACTTCTACATGCTAGGCACCGCCAATGCAGAAGTACCTCTGAGCCACCAAAAACTAACAACAAATCAAATGGAACTATAGATGCACACTCCATGGTAATGCACAGATACTTTCTATGCTTAACTAGATCTAAGATGACACAATAAACATCATATACCCACTGTGGGCCAAAACAGGCTAAATATGACTGTCCTTGGTGAGGACCTGCCTTAGTAATTACATCTCAATAAAAATACGTGGACTGTTCGAAATACAAATAGTTATTTACAAAACTTTTTTTATTTATCCACCTACAGAGTATACTATGAATCTTAGGACATGACTTAATCTATCTGCTAGACAATTGAAGCAAATACAAACATTTAAACTTTCACAGACTTGGATACTTGTGAAGTTTCTAGTAGTTGTGGTTAGCTTTTTCATGCTAATTTGACAATGTTTCTATCCAAGATGCTTGCCTTCTCTGGTTAGGAGATCTGCTAGGCAGTTATCCTTACCAGGCTTGTATTCAATGTTATCAAACCCATCCAATCATATGCTCCAATGCAGCACTGTGTTATTACCTTGCTCCAAAAGTTTTGACTGTAAAATGCACAAGTTTCAGAATAATTTTAAACCTTTTGATCCCTTGTTCAACTGCAAGAATCATCTTTGTGGGATGATGGATGCTTAAGCTCAGCTTCTTTAAATGATCCAGAGGCATACATGCATACCTCTTATCTCCTGGCATGCTTTTGCAATATGACACCTACCCAATTCTCATAAAATGCATCTGTTTCGAGAGCAAATGGATCTTATTAGAGTGGGGAGATTATGGATCTTCTGTTTGATGGTTTGAACTACAACTGTCATCTTCTCGCTCCATGGTACATGCTTTCTTGAGTCTTCCCTAAAGGCAATGTATATCAGCTACCTGCTTCTCATAGAAATGATGAATGTAATTCAAGGCTTCTAGGACCTTTATAGCCATGTCTTGTCCAATATGTAATTCAAGGCTTCTAGGAACCTTTATAGTCGCGTCTTATCCAATATCTTGTCAGGGAACTCGGCCATTGCTTTGAGAACATGGTCTTGAAGTTTGACTTTCCCTTTGGCCAAAATAAGTCCTAGATTTTCAATCTTGGGCTTTTAGAAAGTGCCAAACCATGCTTGAAAACTATGGTGTAAAAATTCTCCAAGTGGTCCTATGCTGTTGCATATCTAAAGAGCAAACAAGCAAATCATCTATATAAACAATAACAAAATCTAGATCTGAGATCTGAGAAAATGTCTTCCATCCTCAATTGGAATTTAGAAGGGGCATTCGTTAGACCAAATGGGATAACTTGCCATTGGTATTGGCCATGTGGTACTACAGACCCTGTTTTAAAACTATCTCTTGGTCTAATGCCAATTTGCCAAAACCCACTCTTTAAATCAAATATACTAAACACATTATTGGTTGCTATTTTGGCAAGTGGGGTTTCCTTAGAAGGAAGAGGATACCTGACAGATACCTGACAGTCATTAGTGCCCTATTTAAATTTGGTCTAAGTAATCACCATTCTTGGCTTACCTCTTTTGCTCTAAATGCTTGTTGACGTAGAATGCAGGACAAGCCCAAGGGCTCCTGCTTGGCTCAATTAGCTTTCTTGTCAGCAGCTCAACAATCTCTTCTTTACGGTACTGCAGTTCTAATGGGGACATGGAGTTGGATGCAGCTTTTTGAGGTGTACCTTTAAATCCTTCTCTGTAAGGGAGGTTGACAAAATATTGTTCTCGAGACCAGAAATCATCATAGTAATCAGATGTACAATCCTGTATGATCTTGTCACCAATATCTTGGACCACTTCTTGACCATGTAACTCAGCATGTTTGACTATCCTCTTGATTTATATCAGCTTTTCTACTGAAGCATTAACAGTATCTTCAACCAGGGTGCTAAGGACCTGGGAATCCTAAGTATTCTTTCCTGGTATTGTCACATATTGTCAATTAATCTGCAGAGTTACCACATCTTTCCCAATTATGAATGGAAGATGTCTATTTACAAAATCTTGTCCAAACAAGAAATCAACACTAGTGTGTAGATAGTAAAGATTCACAGATGTTTTAACTCTTGCAACTATCATAGGAAAGTCAGTAGCAAAACCAGAGATAGGCAGTCTTGAGACATTGATAGCTTTGAAATGCAGGTTTATAGGTTGCCAACAATACAAAGGAAGACATGGCACTTGTGGCAATTTGGGCATCTAATTGATAATCTTATTATATTGTTGTCTTTTTGTGAGTCTGTTATTCAACCTGTGTATGCTCTTTGCCTTGCGCTCAGTCCAATCTTTGCAAAACCAAAAACATAGTTGAAAGGGTTATGTGAAAGTCTGTAATTCAACTTGCTTATGCTCCTTGCTTTGCACCTAGTGTGTATCTTGACAAATCAGAAACAACACTGACAAGTGTTTACTGACATAGTCTATACTATTGATTGGTAGGCATACTGGCATAGAGCCTTACATGGAAAATATTTTGAAAAACTTGTCCCCGTAAATGCCATTTTCGACTCAAAAGAAATAAACATAGGAGGGAAAAATGTATTAAACATAAAGGCCATCAAGAAATTGCCCTTTTTAATGACTTTGCATAATTATTACAATAAAATGAGCAGAGAGTACTTTGCTATCCAACCATCAACATGTGGAAAAAAACATTATATAAATGTTTTTAGAGGAAAGCCTAACAGTGAAACCCAAATGATGCTTTCCAACATTTGTGGATGACATCCCTATAAACTCGTCAGCATACGCTAGTGTGCATAACCTAGTGGATTTGAACCAGGAATCTACTGGCATAGAACTAGCCATATCACAACAACATTGGTGACAAGCAGTTGAACTAACCCCTTGGGCTAGACACACACATACATATACCTCTATTGTCTCATTTCAAGTATCTATGTGTCTTGTACCGGATACTTAAGCCCTATATTGCTATGTTACCTGTCTTAGGCTATAACAAATTTTAACCAAACAAGAGGACATGCTGGATCATAATTTAAATTGTTTGATATGATTAACAAGGCTCAAAATATTATGATTCCTTGATCCTTTGTGAGATGGGCAAATTTCTATTCATAAGGAAATTTAAAAGAATTCACTTATTGATTTATTTGAAGCAGGAGTGGAGCACAATTTGTCTTGCGTATATTCCCAATGTGGACCATGTCTTGATTTAAAAAAAGGTCAATTTATCTCCAACGTTGAGAATTTGATTGAAAAGCATTATTCAATGTGGTCATTTAGATGGTTTGCATTTTGAAGGAGCTAAAATTGAGTATGCATGATTGGGAGTAAGTTAATTAGTTGACAAACTCAACCTCTTTGTTGAAATTCTTCCCCAAATTTGGTAGGAATTTTGTTGAAAGTTATAGTTGCACTTGATTAATAGGAATTTCGACCATGGAACTTTGCCCTTAAGGGTTTTGGCCCATTTGAAGACAACTCGGATCATTAGAATTTTGTAAAAAATGAGTGGATCAAGGTGGAAATTTGCCTTGACAGAAGAAAACAAACTCATTGGAAGGTTGAGTTTGCCAATGATTTAACTCACTCCTGAACGCTTGCCCGATGTTTTGAGATTGTCATTAATTGACAAGGCTAAGTATCATTTGAGATGAATTCCACCTTGGGAGGATTTGAAATGAAGGAGGACAAGGTGAAAGGTAAATCAAACAAAGAGCAACTAAGGAAAACAAAGTAGCATAAATCATCTAAGGACAACAACCTGATTAGGTATAGCAACAATATTGTATCATTACAAGTCGATTGGGTTGTGTATGAAGGGATTAATATTCTGATATCATTGTTGACTATTTATAAATTTGTAGTTAGTCAATTTCCTTCATTGAATATTATAATTAATGCTGTTACTGGTAATTGCTCTATAAAGTCTCATAGTATGTTAGATGCACACAAGCATACTTAAATATGTTTCAATCATTTACTGGACTAATGATGGTTAGTAATGTAGATATTCCTCTAGGTACCTAGATCCCTCATTTTCTTCTGGAGTATTTGCCAAAAAATAGGTTATTTTTAGTTTAAACAGGTCTATTTGCTTTTTTTCTTAGTTCTAGCCTACCTCACAAGGTATAGAGGATTTGTTAAAAGCTATAACTGGCCTCTAGCACAGGGATAAATTAGTTCATAGTTCGGTGACCTGAAGCAACCCATAGATGCCTGGCTCTTCTTGCTCTGGTATAGTCTAAGGATATCAGAAATAAGGTGGCCTTCTATTCAATTACTTCAGACTCCAGAGTAGGTAGAGTAGAAGAGAACTGTTTCTAAAAACATTTCAGCTTAGTCTGAGATAGCTGCTCTCTTTTACAAGGGAAGTGAAAGAATTTATTATACAAATGCTCATGTTGTATTGCTAATTGTTGCTGAAAATTTAAACAAGGCTTCCACATCCCTACTTGTTTGTTTTTCCCTTTCTTGATGTGAATGGCTTGATTTCAATACATATTTATGTTGCATTCTCTTTTCATTTGATTGTATATCGTTATCATTTTCCAGTCAACTCTGTTACTTTTGCAAACAGCTAAAGCACGGAGAATCAAATACTTGAGGCGGATTTCCATGAATTACTTGTGGAAGTCAATTTTGGAACTTAAATGAGGATACTATAATAAAGCTTTTAATCCAAAAGCAGAGAGCAAGATAAAAGATTGCATTTCATTTTTCATTTCTTGGTGAAAAAATGTGCTATGTTCATTTTGTAATCAGCCTAGACCAGTTCAGGAATGGGGCTTTGAATATGTTCCTGAAAGTAGCACCTATATCCTTTGCTCAGATATGCATTAGAACCATAGAACAATTATTTTGCTGCAAAATTCAAAGTTAAGTGTGACAGTTTATTCAAGAAACATGTCGTCAAAATGGTACCACATAGAAGAAATTATTAGTCTTAGACATGTAAGAATGGATATGCAACAGGAAAATTAGGGAGTTGTATATGGTTTCTCATGATGCCATGTGAGTTTAATTCTGTTGTTATTTCAAGGAATTTTTTTTTCTACAAGTTATTTTCCTTCATACTACTTTGGTAGAAACAAAGAGTCTTCATGTAATAATCCATATGATCCCACATAATTAATTGGCTATTTTCAGATGGTATTAAAGATTTTATCTTGTTTATAGTAGCAAGTAAACTGCTTTTTTCTTATAAGACTGATTGAAAATTCTCACCAGTAAGAAAGCCTTTAGGTCTCGATCTTCAAGTACATTTACTGTTTTCATCCTACATCTAGCATGCCAATTCTTTATTTTTGCATTTGAGAGGATGCATCAAATGCAATATCAATTTTTAATTTCTAACATAGATTGGATTATCCTAGTTTTGTTTCATTTAGATTTTGTTTTTCTTTCATGTTACATATTTTAAAGTGATTTCAATAGTCTGATGTCAATTGGCGTAAAGTATATGACATCTTATCAGACATGTTAGAAATCTTCTTTGTTTTCTTGAAAGAACATGTGTGAATGGTCATATGTGAGTATCTGACATTATTTAGATTATTTTCTTCTGTTTCCGTTGCAGACATTAGAAATGTTGGAGAAGAAAGAGAAAGTTTTGCAGAAAAAAATCTCTGTTGAAATTGAAAAAGCCAAGGAGTTCACACGACGGAAAAATAAAAGGGGTATGGTCAGATTGTCTTAAACTTGAATCAAGTAACAATGTTTTTGCAAGTATAGAGTTAAAATTATAGTAAAGGCATCCTCCCTGCAAAAAGGGGTTTAAATCACTAAGTGATTTCACCGATGGTTTCAGAACAAAGGTGTTATGATTTTTAAGGAAGTTGTGAAAGATTATAATTTATTTTCTAATCGTTTCATTAATCTTGGATTCTAAGGTTTCTTACATGCACTGCACTATATAGTATAAACACAGGGTAAAGAAAGGGAAACAAAATTGAAAATACCCCATCAGGTCCAAACCTTACAATTAAGAAAAAGAACTAACAAGAAGCAACTGAAACATACTTAAAGATCGGTATAGAAAGTGGAAAGGCGGTGTGGCGCTGATAACACCCTCATTCTCTCTTCCTGGATCTTTATCTTCCCTACCTCTAATGACACCCCAGCTTTGGATGTTGTGTCAGTGCTAGAATTATGCTCATGGAAAATATCAGAGAAGGAAACCAAGTGGAAACTGCTCCTCATAGCTCTGATCTGTTCCATGACTGCTTGGAGACCTACATTCTGCAAGGACTGACCAGTTAGTCAGTCCACTGAAATTTTGGAATCCCCATAGACCTGAAGACTGCCACATTCTTCTTGATTTCAATTCTTAAGAGATCTTCTAATGCTGATAACTCAGCCCTATTATTAGTCTCTTCCCAAGACCCAATGACAACATGATAAAGCGAAAAGATTTGAAATAAAGACAACATCCCCTGCTCCATATTTCCTAGGATTCTCTTGGGAAGCACCATCAAAGAAGTCCCATGGGTGAGATTCATCAATCACTAAGGAATTGATTTGGCGATGTGGTTTCTCCTTTATGATGTCTCTATGTTCATCAAAGCAGAATTGCGCTTTGTAGAATACTTGTAAAGGAGTAAAGGAAGCTTTTTGGAAGATTATCTCATTCTTTGAATGCCAAATGGCCCAATTAACAGCAATGGGAAAAGTTCTATTTTCACATACCTCCTGATCCTCGAACCAAGCTTTGAACCTTTGAGCTTCCATTCCATTTCTAATCTAACATCCTCTGTGAACAAGGAAGCATACCCAGGCCCAGATGTACATTCACTTGAGGTTTGATTTTTTGACTAAAGTTCATGCTCTCTTAATTTCAACTTGATAGCACTTTTTAATAGAATTTATGCACATGAAGTCCATTGTTGCGCCCATATTTCATACCAACCCCAACAATGTCACCAACTTCCAAGCTTCTCTCCAAGGATTGGCCTGAACAAGCGATGAAGCATCACCAATAGTGTTGAACTTGATATCAAACTATGGAGACGATCTCAAAGTTTCTGAAACAACTTGAATTTTCCTTTTGCTTCCACCCATATGACTAATCCCACTTTCACCTTCTTGCCATCTACAATCCTCCAAGCTGACCATGATCGTATCAGAGGGAAGACTTCAAGTATCGTTTTCCACACGATTGAATAATTTTGGTGCATATTGGCCCCAAGAACCTTACTGCAAACCTTGGATTTCTCAACTACCTGTAATAAATCCTTTCCTACCAAGTCATGATGATAAAAGTCTTCATAAAATTTAATAGACCAATCGTTTGGACTTGGACTTCTGTTCTTTTGAAAGGAATCAATAACCCCTTGTTCAACCATTGTCATATCCTTGATAAAAGCCAAATTTTGATCTTGGTTCACCAAACTAGGAAAGGAGGGCTACCATTTGAACAATCTTAACTATATTTGCTTTGGGAGGTTCCTTAAAAAATGCCATACCACCAAAACTGTGAACTTGTTCCGTAATCTCATTCTTAATATTGCATATGGTATTGATGTTTTTCCTTATTTGCATAATCATGAAAGAGATAGGTATTTTCAACACCCTGTGCTAGCCAAATTGCCCTACCCTCTCCATCTTATGAAGGTACTGCTGTACTGGTACTAGAGATGTGTGGTCTTATGCATGCAGGAGGCCTTCAGCCTTTGTTCCTAGACTCTTCAGCCTCATCCTAAGCCAGATTCCACCTAGATGCATACTTCATTCTTTATGGTGCTCCCATCATNCCCCCCAAAAAAAAAGTGACCTCAGTTGCATTTCCATACTAGATCTATTACCAGCAAGTAGACAAGACCACCTAGGAGGTAGTGAAGGGCAACCCTTTTCAAACAACTATTCAGTGGGTGGTCTAGATCTTCCTTGAGTCCTCTTTAGGACAACATTATATATTAATTTTTCTCCATTTGGCCTCAGATATTAAGAGAGATGGATTTAGTGGATCATGATATACCTGCATCATCATCGTCATCATTATTTGCTCTCTAGTCTCTAGATCTGTCCTGTTTGTACAATTTCCTCCCAGTGTGGTTAATGGCAATTAGAGTCCAGGGTTTCTCAGGCCTTAGCATATTTTCATACTTTACTTACTCTCTGTATCTTGTTTACTTTACTTACTCTCTGTATCTTGTTTTCTCTTTATAGGAGCCCTCTTTGTATTGACAACATTGTACTCAACAGTTCCATTGACCTACTTTTGTGGACATTTTTTGGACATTAATAAAATTATCTTATCTCATCTTATTATCTATTCTTTTCTGTCCATTCTGCTTCTTCCCAATGAAACATCTCTTTCTTTGAAGCTTCCAGTTGCTTTAACTTCCTTAGCGCTTTGTCATTGAGTATTCCATAAATATTGGTTTTGAAAATATTTGTAATATCCTCATTAAGAATCCATAGTGGTTCTTGAGAGTCCCTATGCTTATCTTTGGTCTACTCAATGGTTTTCCTTTTGATCCTCTTTAGTGTCATTGGATTGAAATATTGTAGTATACTCTAGGTGGTTCTCAATATGTTTCCATTCACTTTGAACCAAATCCCTGAACTTTGGGTCCTTTAATCAATGAGAGTTGAATTTGAAAGCACCCACGTGCTCTGCCTCACCACTTGAAAAAATTTGGAACATGATCAGGGAAACCACCCTTGCCTATCCAAGATTTGATTCTGCCCACTTGGTCAATTATATTAATTTGCTATAAGGAACTCGTCTAATCTTTTGAAAATCCCTCCACTTCCTGCTCCATTGTTCATCCATGTAGGATTAAATATCAGAGGCTCGATGTCACAACCCAACCAACAGATTCATCATTTTTGTTTCCCCCATCGTTCACCTTTCCTTGGAATAAAGTTCATGTCACCTCTCACAAATACATTATCCTTCTTAATAGTTAAATTGCCAAAGAAAGTTTCCGACAACATTTCCATTGTGATAGTTTTGGAACCTGTGTGGAGTTTTTTGTCTCGACGCGTTTTGGACTCGAGAGTTGAGTCCATCTTCAGGAGAAGGATTGTCTCTCAATAAATTTATCATAAACATTCATAACGTTAAAAACTGTATCAACTTCCGGTGAGAAAAGCTCCACACAAGTAGTAGGATGAAGAAAGGAAAAACTTCTGATCGGAAGAGTCTTATACCTATTACCAACCTACCACTAATCCTCTGGATCTCTCCTCAGACTAATAGCATCAAGATTCAAAACTCCACTTAGAAAAGACAGCCAACAAAATAATTTTTACCTTGGTGGCCTCAAGGATTTTCTCTTGAATTATCATAACCTCTGGATTATTGTCGACAACAACTGTTTTAAGGAGTTTCTATTGTGGGCAGTCCCCACACCCCTTATATTGTCAAAAAGTACAATGATTTAAAACCCTTAGGGTAGATTTTGCTTGCTCTAAGGGCCTTTGAATGGTTATTTTCTTCCCAATTAAAACCTCTATCAACTTGCTTCATTGCATGGGGGAAATAAGATTTCCTACTAGGCCCTGCTTGACTTCCACTCTGATCCAGCTAAAGACCACCTTCCAAATACTCATTCTCCAACCTTTACCCCTTTTTTTTAGTTGATTTAAGGATGTCTTTTTTATGAACTATTGGAACAAAATCTTTAATCATTGAATTTAGTCTACTAATGGTATTGGTAGCATCAACCTCTCTCTTCTTTGGAATATGTTTTTTTCCGTTTCGCAGGACCATTGCCCACTGACCAAGTAGTAGAAGATCCTGGTGAGGATCTGTAGCGTTAATAATATTTCTATCGCAAAACACGAGTGTTTTGCTCTTCTAAAAGTTTATCTACCTTAATATCCTCTTCTTGATCATCTTGAATGTTTAGGTCAACTAGAGGTGGAGCTTCTGAATGTGTTTAAACATTATCCTTTTTTAGATGGGAGTCCCTTTATATCATATGCACAAAGGCAATAATTTTATTTTTAACAGTGGATATTTCTCAATCCTAAGAGCCACCGAACCTTCTTATATGCTATACTTCTCCCTCTCTTAGAGGTCTCTTTTTCGAACTGGGAGTGATCTTCATAACTTTGGCTATGTTTTGCAATTTTTTTCAACACTAATGAAAGTAGGCTCTTCAGAAATTGGCTTACCTTTGGAACTTGAAGTCCTAACTGACTGTTCTTTGAAGCCCTTGAGTGGAAGGTTTGCTCAAACCTCTACCTCCATCCTCCTTAGATGACCATATAGGTGACATATGGAACACCTAAACGGAATCTTCAGTCTATCTTTTGACGGTAAAACCTATTCCCCACTTTATGTCCATTCCATCCAACATTTTTCCCAACTTGTTACGAATCAGAGTTAGGGCCCTCTTCAACCACAGTTCCATTGTGAGTGAATAGAGCTTAACCAACAAAGGTTCTATATCCACCCTCTGTCCCATACGATTAAACAACGAAGACCATTCCTTGAGTGACAGTATCTAGCTGTCCCAGTACCATCTTCCCTTTAGGATAGTCTCCGTATCATTTGCAGACTGGATAACAAAGGTAATCCATCCCTTAGCCAACTAATGAAATATTGGAGCATAACCCAATGGTTGTCTCCATATCGTTTTTATCCGCATGCTCATGGACGTCTCCTAGATTAGTCTGCCATGAAATTTTCCAACTAGGGCCGTGGCCTGGTAGATCTGCATGTTCTTCATCACCATGTCTTGACCAATTACCGACTCCATCTCTTCTGATCTGAAAGTTTTCCACTCCTAGGCTTTCTTTTATTCCTTTAACCAAACCCTTAGCTATGGTAGAAAGTTTTGTATTCTCTTCCTCCTTTGCTATATTGACAACAGCTTCAGGGATTATTTGCTCATTAAGCTCTTCATTTTCGCCTTCTTACCAACCTCTTTATACTCCAATCTCACCTCCTCTGACAAAACCTGAGTGCCTCATTTACATTCATGGGCTGGAATGGTATAGGTGCCACCCTACAACTCATCATTTTTTCTTATACTCCACCTTGACCTGACTGTCCTTTCGGCCAGTGATGCAGTATTTCTCATCACTTATCCAAGACAGAGCTGAACCCCAGACTGCATCATCATATTTCTGACTCATACATGAATACCTGAAAACCTCCCCCTTCTGTAAACTGAATTTTATGGTGGATATACAGTCCACCTTTGATTTGACAGGCCCCCTTGGTATTAACTATGTTTTTTGCTTCCCCCATGATTGGACCTCAAGGGTGCAAACCATAAGATGAAAGAAAACTAGTTTATCAACCCAACCCAAGCCAGCTTCCTCCATTAACAGACCTGCAACACCTCCAAACCCGAGCACCGTTCTCCATAAATTTCATTTATGTGTGTGTGCTCCACAATTATTCAATAAGTAACTGAGGGTGAATAAGATATTCATACCTTGCGAATGTACTACACATGGGGAGAGTCAAATGGGCAGCATAGCCATTCTTATTTTTGTGCATGTGGAGTGTATCATTTATTTATTTAGTTTTTCATTTTCTATTAAGTGTATACATCTGCAAACAACTTGTTCTATTATAGGTCTTTTACAATCCTACCTCGTGAATGTTCTGCACATGGGCAGAGTCAAAGTGGGTGGCATAGCCATGCCTATTTTTGTGGTTGTGGAGTGTATCATTTTTTTATATAGTTTTTCATCTTCTTTTAAGTGTATATATCTGCAAACAACTTGTTTTATTGTAGGTGTTTTATTTGGCATTCAATTTCTGATCTTTGTATTGCAATCCCGAACTATGGAGATATGATTATTTTTTGGTGCAGCTGCAATTCAATGTCTGAAGAGGAAAAAATTGTATGAAACTCAAGTAGAGCAGCTTGGTAACTTCCAGCTACGAATACATGATCAGGTGTGCCATGCCCCTTCATTTCACAATTATAACTAATTGGTGTCAGGTGTGGCATGGCCTCATATTTGGCAATTTGGAAGTCTTACGGACATATTGGAGTGCTGTAGATTTGATGATATTTTTTATGTTTTCAGTGAAATTACACTCTAATTCATTATGATGAATCTGCAGATGATTATGTTGGAGGGTGCAAAAGCAACAACAGAAACTGTAGACGCTCTCAGAACAGGAGCATTGGCAATGAAAACCATCCAAAAAGCAATGTAAGATGTCAAGCTGGAGTTCCATTGTTCTCTAATTGATTAAATTCTGAATCTCCTTTCAATTTCTTGTTATTAGACTTGAGTATCAGGCATATTTGTAGATAGTTCCCTTGCAGGCCCAAGGGCTATTAGCTCAGCCAAAACATATTTGACTCCAGTCCACACTATCGATCTACTCAGTTATTACAAACAAGAGTATACAGGTGGCTAAGAGCTATTCTGATTCAAGCTGCTTCAATCTCTTAAGTAGAGCAAAAGGTCACCCTCTGCCTTACCCTGCAAGAACTTTTGGCCCCCTGCCTTGACATGACAGGAGTTTCAGCTACTTCATCCCAAAGAAAGCTGTTATCTCAGCTGCACATCACTTTTAAATGACTTTTGGTGCTTTTTGTTGTGCCATTTTTAATGCCTCGAAGAGTGTTCTCCTTCGAATTGTCAATTGCTGGGATATGGGCAATGCACTGTTAGATGATATCTTATGGGGAATGATTGTCGTTGATGGGTCTGGTTGTATGATCCTACTAGTTGGAGGAGCATTGCCATGAGAAAGCATAACTCTCCTAGCATCTAAGGTCGTGTGGAAGAAACTTTGGATGGAAAATTGGTAACGTGGTTAGACTTGTGCGGTAGTGTGTGAACGGGCAACCTCAACCATGTGGCCTCCATAATCTGATCTTTCTGTTGGATTACTGGGAGTAACTTGTGTCTAGGAGTGACAATGCTTCAAAGAGAGAGGGCGACCCCACCCTGGGGTCAGTGGAGAGAAGAAATTCGAGGCCTCACTGCTTTGGTATTTGATGTATTAAGGGGGTCTGCTTGTTGCTTGTTGTCTCGATTAGTTGGGACAATCCGAATGTAAAGAGTTAATCCTCATGAGCTTCTCCATCGTGGGTTGGGGACCTAGGGATTCAGAACTATGCCCCAACACTTTTTTTATGAAGAGAGAAAGACATTGCTGATTAGGATACGAGAATTAAGTGGAGAGAGAGCCTCGAGTCCCAGGACATGCAATAGTATCTCCCCCCCGTCTCATACTAATGGGCATTGAAAAATTAAATGCTCCTCTCTCTTGGTCTCTTGCAAGTGGCAATGTTGGCAGGCCTTATCTGATTTCGAGATGTGATGATTGATCTTTATCTGGAGCTTGTGAGAACCCAGATGAATCATGGAACAACCAATAGGGATCTTGAGGGCATGCATCCAATGTTTGTGTGTACAATGGTCAAATAAGTTAATAATGAAGTTGTCCTTCAACTCCACGAAGTGCTCCGAGTGGAACCCAGATCCTTACAGGTGGCAATCTCTGTAACATGTATAATCGCTTGTAGATATGCTCCTCGAGTATTGGGTACAGATCTTGCTTAAGCAGCAAGAGTTGACTTGGATTGTCAAGGGAATACCTGGAGGTGAGAAGGGGGAAGGCGGTTTGGGGACATAGCTACCCATTGAAGTAGACAAGAAGCTTCTGCGAACTAGCAATGAGCTTGCCTGAAGGAGCTGGCCAAGGTATTGGTCGTAGATGAGAAAAGAGCAAGGTAGAGATATTGAGCAGGTTCAATCGAATTTGGTAACAATGATTTTCACCCTAAAACCCCCAGGGAAAAGGCTAACTATGTATTACTACCTGTTGCAAAAATTAACATTGATAGAAACTCGTTGGGGTTCATAAACTTTGGCAAAACCGATAAAAACTTGATCAGCATTAAAAACTACAGAATATATTAATTTTTATTTTCAAAATTAAATATAAATTAACAAAAACAACAGCATCAGATAATCATATGGCAATGTAAAAATGAAAAGAAGATAGATATATAAGATGTATTAGATGTCAAATGATACATCACACATCAGCTATCAGTAGTTGCCTAGTGAAAACTGAACAAACAATACAAAATTATATCCAATATTATTACAAATGTAATATCTATCTCATGATTCATTTACAATCTACTGTTAATTCTCTTTGCCTGTTTTACAGGAATAGGTACTGCATCCTCCTGTAGTAGTAGAAGGTCTTATGCTCAGTCTTCAGAGTTGAATGTGTAGTGGTGGGTGTAGGTACCAAGACCGATGCTTGACTTTCTCAATTGTACACCTGTGATGGTTGCTTAGGGACATCCTCCATTGCCACTTGCTTCAATCCGTCCTCATCTAACCATCCAAAAGACTGCTCCATAACAGGTCTCTCAATGCCCAACTAGTTAGACACAGGGTCAATGTTATCCAACAAAATGACTTCCCCGTCAACACGATTTTGAATTTACTTAACTCTTAACTGAAGATAGTAGTAGACAGGCCATATAAATTAGGCGTTGAATCTTGATATTCCAATCTGTTGCACTGCTTTGAGTGCATTTTTCAACCATACTTCAATTCTTTGCAACTCGAAGTGCTATAAGACTGTCTAAGCACACAAATGGAAAATTTCTGCAAAGTTGTTGTTTTTTTACCATAATTTCTCTACCAAACATCTACAACAAGGACTGCCAACCATTTCTGTCATATAGCATCCTACTGTTAATTCCAATCTGTTGCACTGCTTTGAGTGCATTTTTCAACCATACTTCAATTCTTTGCAACTCGAAGTGCTATAAGACTGTCTAAGCACACAAATGGAAAATTTCTGCAAAGTTGTTGTTTTTTTACCATAATTTCTCCACCAAACATCTACAACAAGGACTGCCAACCATTTCTGTCATATAGCACTAGCTATGCCACCCATTTCTGTCATATTCCCTTTTTTCAATTAACTTATTATATTTCATGTTCTAAGGTCTTAATATACTATTTCTATATATGTTCCCAAGTCAAAGTCAAAAGAGTCAAAGTACCCTTGGGGAAATGGAGTTAAAAGATAAATGTGAGTTATGCCCCCTTGCAAAAGCTATGATCCTTATGTCCCAGCTTATCAAAGACAAATCCAAAGAAAGGGACTTGCAATAAATAAATAAATTAAAATAAAAGGATCATAAAAATGGCTCCAGGGAAAGGGTAACTCAAGAAAAAAATTATTCTCTTCCAAGGCACACATATGGAAGAAAAATCATCAACATCTATCTCTTGAAAGATAGGGGTAGACCTAGCACTCAATCACATTTCTATGATGGTTAGATTGTGAACACCCTTCCCTAGCATCACATTCATTTCATTACCCTCTCCTTGGTTAGAAACATAGGAAATTCACTTAGTCTTTGGGGTGTAACATGAAAATCTGAATCAATTATAGTTGCACCATGGTAAATCTAAGTTATTAGGAAAATTATTCAAAAGTGAGTGAGTTAATTAGAAAAGTGCACTTGAAATCCTTTTATGTTAATGTTTTGCATATTAAGTGGTATTTTTCCTAAGTCATACATTATAATGTCTAACACTTGGATTAATTATTGATGATGTTCCTAACACTTGGGACCAGTTTGGCATTTGTTGGCACACACGTTTAGGGTTGAAGATGGTTTACCAAGGTCTAATGTTGGAACCTTGGAGCTAACCCCTTTGATATATTAATAGTCATATTACCCACTTAAGAGGAGCTTCTTTAGACTTTTATTGCACGTAAGTTCATGTATTATTTTAATGCCCCCCCTTCTCATGATATGTTGAGATAACCCAAGTCCATGAATTAAAACATGTGATAAAAATTGGCACATATGTGGAGGAAAAAATATTATTTTATTATGGTGGAGCCTCTCCTCTTTCAATTAAGGGAGGCCACAAATGGATTAACTTTTAAGTGCTTGTTTTGTGATGTCCACCATCTCTTATTGCACCAAGAGTAGCAAGGTGCTCTACAATCCATTATGGGGGAGATGTTGTCACGTTACTAACATTAGCTACCAAAAATAAAACATAATTAAAAAATTCATGTCGGTTTATAAAATAAAAAAATAAAAATAAATATAAAGTAGGCTTATGAAATAAAAATTTAAAACCAAATCAAAGTTATTAAAAAAAAATCCATGTTGGCTCATAAAATAAAAAAATAAAAAACATAGATAAATTATAAAGACAAATCTATCAAGCACAGAGAGGGATCAAATTTCTTGACGTGTAAATGTTTTTTGGACATGTAAAAAATTTAAGATTAAAAAAAATTACACTTCAAGAAATCGGGTCCCTCTTGGTGCTTATAGATACGTGTTTAAGATGGGTCCCTTTATTTTGTAACTTTAAACTTGATGTGGGTTTATTATTGACCAAGGTTCATTAAAGTCAAACTCCAAGGGAAAATTACATAAAGTGCATTTCATGTGGCAGAATGTGGGGTCTGAGTTCTTCATGGTGTTAGTTTGTGAGTTGTATACGAGTTTTCTATTGGAGCTACCCTTCAGTAGTTGATACAACATAATATTTTTGTTGATTTTGTACCTAGGAAAGTGTTCTCCTAGGTGACTTTAGCCTTAGTCACTTAAAAGGGGAAATAAAGTGACCCTTGCATTAAATGACTTAAGTGGAGCATTTAATTTGACTTTAGAGATTAAAGTCACTTTTTGATAAATTTAAGTGGGTGAGTGAAATTAATATTTTGAGAATTAAATATGAGCATTTAATGTCATCCATTGATCTAATCTAATCTCCACTGTTAGATTAGATGAACCCTAGGGTTCTCTCAAAAAGGCAAGGGAAGGCCATTTTTCCTCACTTTTGTAGATTGAAGTGAGAAGAGAGAGAAGAGAGGAAAGTTTCCATTTTTCCTGAGCAAGATGAAGAATTTACAACGCACATTTCGAGGAAGAGATAGCATCAAGTACAGGGCACTGATTTTGAGGAGCAGGCTGGCACAAACTTTGAGGAAGCCGCATTAAAGGCTCTTTGTCCGTACTGTATGGTTTTGTACAACACAGAAATAGAGGCAGTGAGATACAACACGGATTTCGAGGAAGGGACATACAACACAGAAATCGAGGAGTGATTTTTGGGCACAAAAATTGAGGCAACCAACAGGCACATAAATCGAGGCATTTATTGCAGGCCGTATAGTAGCTGTCGTACAGTTTGTACAGTGTCATGGTTTTCGAGGCTGTTCAGTAGAGAAAAAAAATTAGAGTTGGATTTTTTTGCTGTTGGGCACGAGAATCGAGGCAAAAGTTTCTTCTGGGTTGAGATAAGTTGGTTTATGAAATTTCTGAGTTTTGCTGAAAAAGAAATATTTCCTAAAAAATAATAAAATCTCTCTCTGACTGGTTTTCCCCTTGTGGGTTTTTCCAGGGCCATTGGCCAAAAATTTCTGAGTACTGTGTGTTGAATGGCATGCATTTATTTTATTTTCTGTCCATGAAAAGAATGAAGTTACAATAGTGTTTTTATGTCTGAAATTTATAGTTATTTCCAGCCATTTATTTTTCTGGGTTCAACAATAAACTTAGACAAATTTTTACATCTAAACCGGAGGCTGAAACTTGTGAAAAACTTACATGGTATCAGAGCTGAGTGGGGCAGAAAACTAATTTTTGCAGACAGAATAGTCATTTCTAGAATTCGGAAAAACTCTTGTGACAGTAGCACCATTTTGCTGAAACTTGTTCTTTGAGAAAAATGACTTCCGTTGGTTTGAGAAGAGAGGATAGGCTAGATGGGGCAAGGAATTTTGTCCCATGGAAGGCTCCGATATTACTTGTGTTCAAGGAGAATGTGTTGTGGGAGGAGGTAGTCAGAAATACTACAACTAATCCCATTGTGATTCCTGCTTCTACTGATGTGGTAGCATTTGCTGCCTTCAACAAGAAGGATATAAAGGCAATGAGGATTATCCTAGATGCTCTTAAAGATCATGTTATTCCACACATTTTAGCGAAAGATCATGCACATGAGACGTGGAGTGCTTTGACCAAATTGTTTCAGAGTTCTAAGGAGAATAGGAAGATGGTTCCGAGGGAGAAGCTAAAGAATATCAATATGGTTAAAGGAGAGGCTTGTATGGCTTATCTTACTAGGATCTCTTAAGTGAGAGATGAGCTTGCAGCTGTTGGGGTGGTTGTTACTGGTCCTGAGCTAGTGCAGACAGCCTTGAATGAGGTGACTCCACCTTGGGCTGTGTTTGTACATGGTTTGGTGGCTAGGGAGAACTTACCTTCATGGGACAGGGTCTGTGGTGATTTTGTTCAGGAGGAGACTCGGAGGGGTTTCTTGCATTGCGGTGCTTCTACTAGTAGGCAGGATGAGGAGGATGTGGCCTTGACAACGAAGGGGAAGAAGAAGAACAAGAAGGGTCTCAAGAAGGGTGGGGCCAAGTAGCAGGATGGGCAGAAGAAGGATCCGAGCACTATAACGTGCTTTGCATGTCACAAGATGGGACACTATGTTGGGCAGTGTTCGAACAAGAAGAAGAAGCAGCAGCAGACAACAGCTTCAGCGGAGGTCGATGACTTTGCCGCGAGATTTCAGAGTGAGTTTTCATTGTGCACTGGGCATATTGAGAGAGAGAGAGAGAGAGAGAGAGAGAGAGAGAGCATATATTCTCACCAGTGCGGATGTTGATAGACAGAGGGAGTTTTCCTTGGTGACAGACCATTCTTACAGTGCATCTGCTTCCAGCACTTGGTATATTGATAGCGGAGCCCCGAGCCACATGACAGGTGCTCGTGAGATGTTCTCCGAGCTTTCACAGACATAGACGGGTGTGGAGGTGGTGTTGGGAGATGACTCAACAGTTAGAGTTGTTGGGCGTGGGACCATTACCTTTCAGAGGGAGTCCATGAGTCCCATGGTGTTGAGAGATGTATTGTATGTACCTGGGCTGAAGAAGAACCTAGTTTTAGTTTCCATGATCTAGGATCAGGGTCTTGGTGTGCCCTTCCTAGATGGACATGTGCATATGTTTTCCAAGACCGCAGGACCATCTACTTCAGTTGCTATTGGAGTTAGATGCGGGAAACTATATAGGCTCTTATTTCAGCCTCAGCATGCCTTGGCACATAGCAACGACAATGAGCTTTGTGAGCTTTGGCATAGGAGGATGGCTCACTTGCATCATCCAACTTTGGAATTGTTGAGACATATGGTTACATGTTTATCGGAGTTCAGCACAGGGCAGAGTGATGTGTGCAGGGGGTGTGCTTTGGGAAAGTACACCAAGACTGATTTTTCGAGCAGTGATAGTAGGTCAGCAGGGATACTTGACTTGATACATTCAGATTTGTGCGGATCGATGTCTTCTGTTTCCTTGAGAGGATACGAATAATATGACATTCATTGATGACCATTCCAGGAAGACCTGGATCTACTTTTTGAAGAGCAAGAAGTCCGAGGAAGTCTTGCAGAGGTTTCAAGAGTTCAAAGCTCTTGTGGAGAACCAAACAGGGAGGAAGATCCAAGTTCACAGATCGGATAACGGGGGTGAGTATATCTCCAAGGAGTTTGATGGATATTGCAGAGAGGAGGGTATCAGGAGACAGTTGACAGTTCCTTATACTTTAGAGCAGAATGGAGTAGTAGAGTGGAAGAACAGGTCCATTGTTGGAGCAGCTAGAGATATGTTACATGACCAGTCTCTTCCTTTCTTTCTCTGGGCTAAGGCTTGTAGCACAGCTGTATATCTTCAGAACAAGAGTCCCCATCGTGCCGTGGGGAACATGACACCTGAGGAGTGTTTTTCAGGCAAGAACCCTGAAGTTAGCCATTTTCGGATATTTGATAGTTTGACTTACTCTCATGTCCCTTCTGAGAAGAGGACAAAGTTGAAGCCCACTGCAGAGAAGGGCATGAGACTTTAGAGGCCTTCCGTATGTACCTTCCCTCTCAGAGAAAAGTTGTTGTGAGAAGGGATGTGAATTTTGAGGAGTGGGCCTTTAGGAAGTCGAGAGAGTCAGAGCAGGGAGAGCAGCAGGTTCCTGCACCTCAGGTTGTTACACAGGTTCCATCAGTGCAACAGTCAGGATCACATGTTTCCGGGGTTACAGGACCACTCAATGCAGGCACAGGTTCACCAATTTCAGTGGTTTAGCCAGTATGGTCTTCGGGGACAGGTGATGGGTCTACAATTACTGGTACACTGTATAGAGCATCAGGATCTTAGAGTTCTCCAGTAGTTGGTACACCAACTGTTGGTTCACAGGTTAGTGGAGTTTCTAGCTCTGGTAGTTCTTCAGATGAGGACATGCCAGTGTGGGAAGAACCTTCAGGGAAGAAGAAGCCTAAGTGGCTTCAGGAGACCTTGAAGGATGCTCTGAAGGTTGGGACACCCAGGGAGTCAGGCCATCAAGATGCCTGACAGATTGGGCATTTGTTGGTGGCTAGTACATGTGATTCTGAGCCTTCTACTTTTGAGGAGGCTTCCTAGCATCATGTTTGGCAAGATACCATGATGGATGAGTACCATTCCATCATGAAGAACGATGTGTGGGAGATAGTTTTGAGACATGAGGGGAAGTCAGTGGTGACTTCTTAGTGGCTTTACAAGCTAAAGCATGCAACAAATCGGAGTGTGGAGAAGTACAAGGCCAGGTTTGTAGCGTGGGGGTTTCCACAGGTTGAGGGTATTGATTATGATGAGACTTTTGCGTTGGTTGCTCGATATACTTCTATCAGGGCTTCGATTTCCATTGCGGCGGAAATGGGTTGGAAGATCCATCAGATGTATGTGAAGACCACATTTCTCAATGGAATTATACAGGAGGAGATTTATGTTGAGTAGCCTCAGGGCTTTGAGATTCATGAGAGAGAGTCTCATGTTTGCAGGCTGAAGAAAGCCTTATATGGGTTGAAGCAAGCTCCTAGAGCTTGGTACTCCGGGATCGATTCTTACTTGTAGAGGATGGGGTTTTAGAAGAGTGAAGCAGATCCGAATCTCTATTTCATCATGGTTGGAGATGATTCGCTTATTCTTCTGCTATATGTTGATGACTTGTTTATCACAGGGGGAGAGAGACCCATTGCAGCTTGCAAGAAAGATCTTGCTACAGAGTACGAGATGACAGATATTGAGTTGATGCACTATTTTCTAGGATTGGAGGTTTGGCAGGAGCCTGGACATATTTTCATGGGGCAGGGAAAGTATGCAGTTGATATTCTGAGGAGATTTAGGATGGAGGATTGCAGGTCAATGTCGACACCTATGATCACCGACTGGAAGAAGCTTCATGCTTTTGAGGGAGAGTTGGTGGATCCTACATTATACCGTCAGCTCATTGGTTCATTGATGTATTTGGTCAACACTCTGGCAAATTTGTGTTTTGCAGTGAACATTCTTAGTCAGTTCGTGGTTGAGCCTAGGAGTGTGCATTGGGTGGTTGCAAAACATGTTTTGTGATACCTAGCAAGGACAGTGAATTTTGGTCTGGACTACAGGAGGTCGGATGGGATCAGGTTGGTTGGTTATACAGACTCAGTTGGGTAGGTAGTGTGGCAGACCGGAAGAGCACTTCAGATGGTGTTTCAGTTTAGGCTCGACAGCATTGTCGTGGTTCAGTCGAAGGCAAAAATCTGTTGCTTTGAGTTCTGCAGAGGCCGAGTATATGGCAGCCAGTTAGGCCAGCTGCGAGGCTTTGTGGCTTCGCACGTTGCTGGTGAATTTATTTGGTCAGGAGCTGAGGCCTATGGTGATCTACTGTGACAATCAGAGTTGCATCCAACTCTTTGAGAATCCAGTATTTCATGACCGGTCAAAGCACATTGAAATCATGTATCATTTCATCCGAGATTATGTTCAGAGAGGTGCAGTATTTTTACAGTACATTTCCACTGATGGGCAAGTAGCAGACATTTCGACAAAATCTTTGGGGAGGGGCAAGTTTGTCTTCTTCGGGGACAAGTTGGGAAGGGTGCATAACACCTTCCTCGGTAAGAGGGAGTGTTGATTTTGTACCTAGGAAAGTGTTCCCCTAGGTGACTTTAGCTTTAGTCACTTAAAAGGGGAAATAAAGTGACCCTTGCATTAAATGACTTAAGTGGAGCGTTTAATTTGAGTTTAGAGAATGAAGTCACTTTTTGATAAATTTAAGTGGGTGAGTGAAATTAATATTTTGAGAATTAAATATGAGCATTTAATCTCATCCATTGATCTAATCTAATTTCTTCCGTTAGATTAGATGAACCTTAGGCTTCTCTCAAAAAGGCAAGGGAAGGCCATTTTTCCTTACTTTTGCAGATTGAAGTGAGAAGATAGAGCAGAGAGGAAAGTTTCCATTTTTCCTGAGTGTTGCCCACCTATTTCAACTAGGTGGCAACCTCATGTACATTGAAGATGTACATTCCGTGCAGTTTGTACCATGGAAAAATCCTAGGGATTTTTCACTCAGCAGGGCAATTCTGCCCCTTTTGTACACGAAATGTCCGCTCCCCTACGTGGGACAATTAATGTAACTTTATATGTTAGCATGGGTCATTCCTCTAAGGATGTCACCATGGACTTTATTATCAGGGAAGTCCTCTTCACCGAGTGTTTTTTTTCCCTTCCAGTTAATTTTGTCAATTAACAATTTTAATTGGTTGGGTTTTTCACTCACAAATCCTCCAAAGTGGTGAATTGACGTTCTGATAATCGAGCCCATGAGGTGGCTAAGGTTTCAAGTTGTTGTCCATGACCATGCTAGCCATATCTTGTAGTCTTGCGGAATTTCGTTAGGATTTTAATTTTAATTTTTTATTTTTTCTAATTAATTAACTTTACAATTTGGTGGTTAATTAATTAAGTTTTGATGTAATAATGTAATCTCTTGAACCTTGCCATTTTGTAATAGGGGCTATGAATGCAAATGAAAATGTTATGACACCCCCTAAGCCATTGGTTCAAGTCTCATGTCATTCTGACAAGGAGTTGGGAAGTTTGACCAATTTTGGTTAAGTCAAGGTATTTTTTCCTAGGAAGTTAATTTAATTTCCAAGGGTAAACAATTAAATTATTTGATTTTGAAGGAAAAAATCAAATAAGGCCATGGTAATTAAGTTTGGGAGGTGGCTAATCATAGTTAATTTTTATTTAAATAAACCCCCCCATGGTCAAAATAAATTTTTGAAGATTTCCCAAGTGGGGTGCCCCTCTTGTCTTAATAAAAGATAAAAAAATAAAATATTTAAAGTAAAAGATTAAAAACTAAAATTAAAATAAAAGATTAAATAAAAGATAAAAATAAATAAATAAATAAATGATAAAAGATAAAAAATAAAAGAATAAAAATATAAAATTAAAGATAAAAAAAAATAAATAAAAAAAATAAATAAAAATAAATAAAAGATAAAAATAAAAAATATAAGATTAAAACTTGAAAATAAAATTAAAAGATTAAAAAATAAAAGATAAAAATAAAAAATAAAACATAAAAAAAAGGTTTAAAATAAAAGATAAAATAAAAGATAAAAAATAAAAGAATAAAAAGATAGAAATTTTAAAAATAAAAGATAAAAAATAAAAGAATAAAAAGATAGAAATTTTAAAAATAAAAGATAAAAAATAAAAGATTAAATAAAATATAAAAAGTAAAAGATAAAAAATAAAAAACAATAAAAAATTAAAATTTGAGTCAAAAGGGGGTCCCACTTGAGTCATGGAAACCCTAGATCTAAGGGTTAAGCTTTATTGGGACATGGATCTATCTTTTTTACCATTGATTTGAAAAGGCACCCTTGCTTATGATTGGTGGATGGCTTGCAAAGTCAACAAACCTAGATCTAGTGGTGGAGATCTAATTCAGATCTAGATCTAATCTTGGCCATTGATCTTCAAGGGGTTGGGGTCTTTCTCAACTATATAATGAGGGTCTCACTCCCTCATTTCACATCATCTCTCATGCTATTGTTATGCTGCCGAAATATTTCCCTATTCTTTTCTCATATTCTCTCAAGCATTTGGCCCAAGCCTCTTGCTACTTTGTATTGAATCTTGCCCTAGTTGGGCCATAATTGAAGGAAGCTTTGGAGGAATATTGTGCCATCATTTTCGCATTTCATGCTTGGATTAGTGAGGTAACTTTGTAAAATTTTCAATTATTGTTGCTCTTGTTTAGCTTGGAAGCTCTCCACAAAGTATTTTGTGGAGAGACTTGTAGGTAGAAGTATTTCTATCTTTATTTGTGAGTAGATTAGTAAGATTCTACAAAGTATTTTGTAGGATTTATTATTGTGCTCATCTCTTGGCTTTCTGGTTGCAGCTTTAATAGTTTATTTGCGGGGATCCAAAGCTAAGAAGGGCTCCTCCAAGGGTTTCGTTTTTTTAAAAATTTTCAATTTGGCCATTTTTCTTTTCCTATCCTGAAACTGGGTTTTATTCACTGTATAGTGAATATAACCCTTGTTTTAGGGCCTTCATCCATTATATATTAGTATAGGCTGATAAATCTGCTGTTTATATGTTGTTTTCACCCTAAAAACATTCATTTTCAGCCACTAAAATTTCTGTTTTTCCATTTTTTAAAGTTCAGATTTTTTCTGTAAAATTTCTGGGTTGTACACTAAATTGTTCTAACTTTCTGTTTCAGTTTTCTGCAGTAATTTCCAGCAAGTAAGTTGCTGATTTTTTTGCAGGTTTTATGCATAGAAAGAGGGTGTGATGCTGCCCTAAATTGCCCAGAAAAACCTCGCAAAAATTTGGTCCAAAAGAGGCCCTAAACTACACTTCTTCTCTCTCTTCTATTACATTGTAAACCCCAAATGAGAAGTTCTCTTTGGGGTATTTCTCTGCTGTAAATTTGTATAAGTAGTTGCTTAGAGTTAGTTTTTATTTGCAAGTTTTATTTTTCTGTTTACCCACCTATCTCTGCGACAGACCACCATCTCTGTTACAGAGATTGTTGTGTGGTTAGTTTAAGCATTCTAGTTTTATTTTCTGTTTACCCACTATCTCTGTGACAGACCACCATCTCTGTCACAGAGATTGCTGTGTGGTTAGGCATTGCTTTAGCTAGTTACAGTTTCCTTCAAGTTTCAGTAATTTTTTAATTTTCTGTTAAAGGGGTAACCATACAACCCACCTATCCTGTGTATCCTCTATCCACTTGTCATCTCCCTTTAGGGACTTCAAGTTGGGTATGAAAAGCAGGAGAAGTGGGGGCTTAGCTTAGTTAAGACAACTTTCTTTTTTTGCTACAATCTTCACATCTTATTTTCAGTCCAAGATCAAGTACCAGCACCTCCCATAAGGGATACCGCTTGGTTGATCTTGTTGATAAATTTAAAATTTACCTTGTATGCTAATCATCAAGACTAAAATTTACTTCTAAAATTAACCAACAACAACTTCACTATTTCCTGCTCCTCTACTCCGTTATCACCCTTTGGGGTACTCACGAGATACGACAGGGGATAGAGAAGTCTTAGTTTAATAGGCATCCATCTAGTAATTTTCCTGTTGATTTAAAACAGTGCCTCAGAGGCGACTTGGGGTAGTAGACCGTGGGGTGTCTCTAGGCGTTTTACGTCCTCCTTGTTGAGCACCGGGGCATTGGGGTTTGACCTGGGAGCTATGGGTGGGCTTTGCTCCCACTTTGTTGAGCGCACCAGCATTCCCTCTTTGACTTGAGAAGTACTAGATTGGGGTAGACACACCACTTGTTCGAAAACTAAACTTCAAGAGGAAAAACCTTAATAAAATCTACCTAAAATTAACCAAGAGACATTGCAAAACGTCCTACAAACACAGGTCACTGTTATTTATCTTTGCCTTGCTGTTCAAGGTTTTTATTGCAAGCTTTTCACTTTTCAGTTACAAGTATTTCCTTTCAGTTTCACAAACTCTTGTGGTGGAATCTGTAATTCATTTGATTAAGTAATCACATTGTTTAATCTTGTAACTTGAAAGCAGTTTGTTGTTTGATCTTTGACATAATAACTTGTGCATATTGTGTAATTCTTTAGCATTTGTTCATATTGTTAATATTGTAGATCTTGCTTAGCTTAGGCAACTGTGGATAATCATTCTTAATTCTTTTGTAAGTTTGTAATTTGTAATCTTTTGACTCCATTTAATCTAGGCACTGGTCTTGTAATTTTGTAATCTTAATAAAAGATCCCTTTAACTAATAGTTAATAAATCTGGAACTTAGTTTTCCTATAAGGACTACCCCCCTTGGTTCTATTGGGATCTTGCCTAAACGAAGGAGTTGTGGACTGTGGTGACAGTGGTCCCCAGCTCTCCTATAGCAGGTTGTGACTTTCCTATGTCTTAAAGTGTGAATTAGGCGGCAACACTGAGCAAGAGGAAGAATTTACAGAACATATTTCGAGGAAGAGATAGCAGCAAGTACACGGCACAAATTTCGAGCAGGCTGGCACAAACTTCGAGGCAGCAGCATTAAAGGCTGCCTGTCCGTACAGGCCATACTGTACGGTTTTGTACAACACAGAAATTGAGGCAGTGAGATACAACACGAATTTCGAGGAAGGGCCGTACAACACAGAAATTGAGGAGTGATTTTTGGGCACAGAAATCGAGCCAACCAGCAAGCACAAAAATTGAGGCATTTATTGCAGGCTGTACAGCAGCTGCCGTACAGTCTGTAAAATGGCATGGTTTTCGAGGCAGTTCAGCAGAGAAAAAAAATCAGAGTTGGATTTTTAGCTGTTGGGCATGAGAATCAAGACCGAAATTTCTTCTGGGTTGAGATAAGTTGGTTTATGAAATTTCTGAATTTTGCTGTGAAAGAAATATTTCCTGAAAAATAATAAAATCTCTCTTTCTCTGTCTGGTTTTCCCCTTGTGGGTTTTTCCAAGGCCATTGGCCAAAAATTTCTGAGTATTGTGTGTTGAATGGCGTGCATTTATTTTATTTTCTGTCCATGAAAATAATGAAGTTACAACAATGTTTTTATGTCTGAAATTTAAAGTTATTTCCAGCCTTTTATTTTTCTGCGTTCGGCAATAAACCGAGACAAATTTTTACATCTAAACCGGAGGCTGAAACTTGTGAAAAACTTACACTTTTCTTATGTGGTGCATTGTTGGCATCATTATTGACCCTAGGCATCGTGGAGTTGACCATCGCACTAGTTTTGAGGAATAGTTTGTTACGTGGAGCTCTTTCATTATTATTTCCTATCTCTCTTGTCTTAGATGTTTCTCACATGGGTACTTTAATAGAGCCTATTCCTCTTTGTGGATGGAAAGGTTGGTTGGACGTGGGAACTAATACATCATTACCTTTTAGTTTGTCTGCTATCTAGTATCACATGGCACACTTGGTTTGGTCGATTTCATATTTCATAAATATAGTTATGGTTGGGGTCATGGCACATGGTTTGTTATTTAAGGATAAGATCGATCCCTTATGTATTGTCCATTCATTGCATAGATATGGTGTTGGCATTTATTTTTTGCATGTATTATCCTTTAGAGATGCTCTCTTTCTCTTTGGGATCTAGATTTGTTGGATGAGGATGTATAGGTGGCATAAGAAACCATTTATTATATGTATTTTTGAATATGTCACGAGGAGGTTAGGGTTCCTATTTTTGACTATTTCATGAGATATATTATTACTTTTTAGAGTTTTTTTTCCTCGGATATTACTTTTTAGAGTTAGTTAGTCTCTCTTTTTATATAAGAAACCCTCCTCTCATTGTAATCTTTGATAGAACTTGTGGATAACAAAATTCCAATGTTCCCCCAAGTTTCCGGGACGGGGGGACGCGGGAGTGAGGAAACGCACATTCGGGACGCGTGGAGACCACCCCCAAATTTAGGGATATTCGAGGGGGACGTGGGGACGTCTCTAAAATTATAAAAATAAAATAAAATATCAAAAATAATAATTCATTTGATGTATATTAATGATTGTGCAATGTAAATACTATATATATCAGTTTATTTTCTAAGTAGTACCAAGTAGGAATTGCAAAATGTGAAAATAACGGGAAAATATTAAAAAAAAATTCATAGAGGCATGGTTGGGGAGGGAAAGTTTCGCCCAGGAGTCCCCAAGTCCCCGGGACGTAGGAAACGTGGAAACGCGTCCCCAACCCTGCGGGACGCGTCCCCGTGGAACACTGCAAAATTCCTCTTATTATCTGCTTAGTTTTCTTTGTGTGAGAGCTTTGGTGAGTATTATAGAAGCTAGTTGGAACTATTGGTGCTTGATTCAAGTGTTGATTCTGCATAAATATTGGGGTAAACTCTTTGCTTTCCATTTAATTTTTGTTAACCTTTTATTACTCGATAGCATGCAATCTACTATTGATGAATGTTACTTGTAGTTCAGATTTGGAAAAGCTGTTTGCAGGATCACTTTGGAATTCAACTCTTGAGTTCCCCTTTGATAGAAGAAGTGAGTGTCTTGGTTATCAAAGGTTAGGACAAGCTTTTGAATTCATCAACCCACTCCTACTCTTTGATCACCAAAACTCTATCGTTTATGATCCCATTATCCTCTGTAAAGCAACTAGGCACTAGTCATATGATATTGGTTACTTAAATTTATTTTTAATCACTTTTTAAACTTGATTTGCAATTATGGAAATTGTCCTTCATCTTAAACATAAATTTCTGCAAAATTCTAGCTATATGTTGTCTCTTAAGTTCTTATTTTAGAAGAGCTTATGGTCTATTTTGCATTATGTTCATTAACATTTAATTTAAGGTGAAAATTAACTCTAGATTTGTTAAATTTCAACACTTTATGCATCTATTTGATCTATCTTATGGTTGGGTTAATTTCTGAACTGTTTTGAGTTGTTTTATGCTTCAATTTTTTTATCTTGCATTCTCTCTTTCAACAGTTAATTCATCTAAATTTTAGATCTGGCTTGTTTGTGAGACAATCAGAAGCAAATAAAGACAATATTTTCTCACTTTCACTATCATTTAAGTGTCTACAATAGATCTGGATTTTTCTGTATTATCAACCTATGCTAACACACACAAATACTGAGTTAATGATTAATGCAAGTAACTAGAAGTAGTATTTCATTTATTGCATATGGTTACTTATTTCATTCTTGGCTAACTGCACACATATTCATGTTTGTAAGGGCTGGAATAATTTGTTGTTTTAACCTTTAAATTTCACTTGCAAAATTCAACTTTTGGGGTTAGTAAACAACTTTGTATTTACTTGTTTAAATCTGGAATTTATATTGTAGCTCAGTTCTACTGGCATTCCTATCTTTAGAGCAAGAGTTTGTGTGGCTTAACTTTTATATTTCAGATTCTACTTGTAATTTTTATTAAGTTTAAAATCAGTTTGCATACATTTCACAATCTTCTTTATGGTTTAAAACATTATGTTCATTACTTGTTACTAATATTTGCTCATCACATAACTACAACAACAATGTTTTGCATAGATCTACAATTATGTAAAGGGATGCATCTTTTTCTGATTAACATTAAGACTCTATTTTAGCAATTTGGATCTATTTCTCTTGCAATAATTGCATACTATTATTCACTTGGAAAATCACCTGTCTTCTAAGCATTTGTTGCATTATTCGCTTGCTAATGTTATGCTTCCTTTTTTCTCTCATTTGGAAGGAAGTGTATTTTTAATCAGGGATGCCACATTTAATCAATTATGAGTAGAACCGTGTGGATCAATTCAGGAATTTGCATGCTTTCCTTTTGCTCTAGAATTTTATCTAACTTCCTACATTAACATTTACTCTCTCAATGCATTCATGATTAAATTAATTGGGAATTTAAGTTAATCACATCATCTTTTGATCATTAAGTACTTAGTTGCTTGTGGGGATTCCCTCCTTGTTCTTGATATTCATTAGGAATTGAAGCGAATGGAAGTATTTGCTAAGGTGACAGTGGCATTACTTCCATAGTTGCACATAGATACACCCTAGTGAGGACCTTGCCCTTCAGGGTGCTAGTTTTTGTGGCAACATGTCCTACGTAGCCCTTTGCTCCTTGGATTCTCTCATGGTGATTCTTGGGCACTCCCTAGATGTTCTTTTGGTGCTTCCTAGAGGTTCCCTAGACGCTCCCTAGTCATTCTCGTGGTACTTCTTGCATTTTCCATACATAGTTTATTTCTAGCAACAAGGTTATTTGCAAGCCAACATATAGAATATAACCAAATGTGAATTTGTTGTGTCATGGCATTTAAAGTTGGATCATTTGGCATGTTCATCCCGCAACTAGGTAATTAAATGGAGTTGAACAACCTAGGAACTAGTTTTTGCTAGGGTCAAAGAGTTGCCAAGGTTGGTGTTTTGTACATAAATAATAAATGGCATAACTGTAGCTTTAAGTTAAAGATGTTGACCCTTTGCTAGGGTTCTACCCAACGATGAGAACGTTTGGCGATAGGAGGGCTTTCACAGTGTGTGAAGACTTCCTTTACAGAGAGGTGTTGGAGCACCTATAGTGTACTTCATAGTCTGCTTGCTATTATTTGCTTTAAAACTTTATATGTTTAATTGACAATTTGTTAGATGGTCGATGTTATTTGTTTAGGGTGTCCTAAGGTTGATGCTCTAATAATTAATCTACTATGGATGATATTTCTGACTTTATCATAATGTAGTATTCATCTACAAGCAACACAAATATATATATATCGTTTATTGGGCGTAGCTTGGGTGGTTGGGGGATTTGGTTATTGCGCTCTCCACCCGGGTTCGAATCTCGTTGGGGACATTTGCTCCTTGGGAGCCTTTGTATGTAATGAAATATTAGGCTAGTGAGCCGTTTATCGTGATTAATGATGCCCAAGTTCATGTATATTTGCCTAGCGAGTATAAGATATTTTCCCAAGTGGACGTAGCCATGGTGTAAATTTGGGCTTCCATGGTGAACCACTTTCTAAAATATATATATATATATATATATATAGTTTTGCAACTAATTGGATATTTTGCATGGTTTTGAATAGATATGCATTAAAATATATGAAAACATATATCATGTCAAAATCATTGCTGTGATGCTTTATAGTATGTTTATTTGGGAAATGGGGCTCCAGGCGCTCCCACTCCCCCTATGTAATAGTGGGAAGGACAAACCAACTCTTTCCTTGACAATTTCCTCGTTAGGCTAAGAATTGAGGCATGCTTATATATGAATTTCGTGATGTTCTTAGCCAATTCCATCGTCTCCGAGATAAAGTAAATTTTGTCGATATCCTTAAGCATCAAATTGATGGAATGGGCAACACACAGAGCCCAAAACAATGTGGGGTGACTCTCCATTAACATTCATCCAACTGACACATATATCATCTCATTACTTGTTAGCACTTGCCCACCTATGTTCATGATGAAGTCTTCCATCATCTCACATAGCAATGTGGCATCTTTGACATGGTTAGATGCACCAACATACTTAATAAACGTTGCCCACCTAGGGAAATAAACCAAAAAATTTAGATGGAGTCTATCCTTCCCATCCATTTGATTATCAGACATAACTATACATCTAGTGGTTGCCCACGAATGTTTTAGTTTCTATAGTTTGGTATTTTTTTTTTCCTTTTCCATTTTAAGGATTGCCCACCTTAGCTTGTCATAAGTAGGCCCCTTATATCTTGGTCCAACAATAACAACGACAATAACATCCCATAATGTTTGGTAGAACAAATTGTTCTTGGCAATGCTAAATGCTAGGTTGCTACATAGGAAACACTTTCCCACAATCCTATATGATTTTTCTTTGTCTTTGTAAGCATCAATTTGATTGAAGGTTGGTCACCAACCATTGTTTAGGGAACAAAAGGTGTTGTGTCTCTTATGGATAGCAAATCCATTGAGCCCTTCTCACTCACCCCATCCTTAATATTCTTATAATTCTTGCTATTCCTTTAATTGCAATTTCTAGTTGAATAACTTATAGGGACACATAAAGAGGTAAACCTCATGACTCGTGTGTTATGCTGCACCTGTACCCAACGCACCTTCTGGTGTACTGAAGGAGAGAGGGCCAATTTTTTCGATCAGGAGGGGTGTTATTGAGCAATGGTGGTCATGGTTGGGCCGTTTGGTCAACCTTTAGGGGTACTATGGCTTAATGGCATTGTTGACTGCCCTTTATTGGGGATTTAACCTCAGGGTTGGTGTTCGGGGCCCCTAAGGGTTGACCACTGGGTCACAAGGCTCCATATCCTGTTTATGTGCTCTGGTGGCCATTGCTTCAGATGTGAGACATTCGTCTCCCTTCTCAGCCACTTAGGACACCCTCTTGGCCCTTCAGTCAGTGGGTTCTTGCTCTCCCTTGCCTTATCTCCTCAGAGGAAGACATTCTCCATGCCAGGCCGTTTTCATGCTGTGAGGAGGGCGTTGAGGGATTTTACAACATTCTAGGGGTTAGATGGGGTATAACGCCCTCCCTCCAGCTCACTCCAGCCTTTCGTTTGGAGTGATTCGCTTATTTGAGCATGTTTTTGCGCCTGGGGGTGCAAATGCCCTAGGTAGCCTACCTTAAGCCTACCTTAGGCTATATTTTATTATTATTTTCTTTTAATTTTTAGTTGACATTTTATAATTTCAAATTGGCTTATTTTAAGGCATGTAGGCATGGATATTTTAAAAAGTGAGTGTGAGATCATATAAATAGATCTCCACACTTTCATTTTAAAGACAAAACTTATGGGATAATACACTATACACTTGTTTTACTCCTGCTAGGGCTCTTTGGATGGATGCGCTCCTCTTGAGGAAGTTTTTTTGGGTTAATGCAAGTTTTTTGTGCTAATTCTTTGGTGAAGTTCTTTGCTTGGCGATGTTTTTATTTGTTGGATGAATATGAGCACTAAAAGGTCAGATTTCTCATATTTTTGTTTGAATGTTGGTGGATGTGCATGTTCAAGTCTTAGTGGTAGCCATAGTTCTGCACTTTTTCCTAGGATAAGCCATTACCTTTTCATTCTTGTCACCTTAGCAAATTGAGGCACGTCTCCTTGTGAGGGTGCCCTAGGGTTTCTCCTTAGTTTTTCTAGGCTAGTTGCTTGACCTAGGAACTCTTCCCCTCTAGGTTAGCCATCTTCCCTAGATGCCCTAGGTTGTGGTAGCAATTTTTGCTAGGGTTCGATCCCTTGGTTTTCACACCTTTTCTCTTCTAAAAAAACCTAGTTCTAGGGTTAGTTTAGGATTAGTGTTAGGTTAAATTTAGGTCTGCAATTTTATGTTAGAAACCCTAAAAATCAAAATTTTTTCCAGTTTTGGCCTCCCTAAAATTTCGGCCACCTTCCCTACAAATTTGATCTAGCCTCTAAAGCCCTAAAATCCCTAAGGCGGAATTATAGGGAACCCTAAAAATACAAAAATTGCGAAAATCTCAAAATCTGCCCTAAAAAGGCCCTAAAACAGTCCTAATCTTGCTCTAAAACTCTAGACCTACCTTTTTGCCTCACTTAGCAGCCAAACCTCTCCTATCCTCCTCCACCCTTGGCCTCTAGTTATTTACCCTAGGCTTCCCTTTCTCTCTCAGGTATGCTTTTAAGGCAGCCCTAGGTACTACCTCTCAGGCCTCCCTTTTCATCCTTAAGGGCTTCCCTTACAGTGGCAGCCCTCTCCTTTTTGCAACCTGCTATACTTTCTCTTTTACCTCTTCCTTGACCTACACATAGACAAACAAGGGGTTAGTTAAAGCTGATACGAATTTGCTAGTTTAGTCTTATGACAGTAAGTGGATTATTGTGGCGTCTTTTACCTTCACATACAATGTGAAACTACCACATAAACACAAATTTATGCTGCTGATAAACAAATAACACACTTCCATATTGTTGTTAGGTAGTGTTAATGTTGTTAGTGCAAAGTTGGGTGAAATAAACACATTAGTATTCAATACAGAATACGGCTGGTAACTGATATTATACTGCAATAAATATGTATACCTGTGGCTGCCATGAATACTTGAATGAGTGACTGATATATATCTTCTATACAGCTGTACTTGCTCATTCCTGATTGCTTATTTTGTCATTATTTGAAATTGGCTAACCCTATATGCAACTTGCTTTCATACTGGATACAATAATATGGTAATTGCATGGTTGTGCATACATTGGTATTATTTATGCTAAACAACTACTGTTGTCATAAATACTTGCATTAATAACTGCACTCATTTTACTGATATGTTTTGCAATACTGTTAACACTTATTGACGTGCTGCTAGGACTGGTGTTATAATTTAATTTGGGTGAATGGTGCTTGCACTAGAGTTGGGGTAGTTTATTTGTCTTGATCCTCTTTCAGAACTGAAGTAAACATACTGGTTACACCTATGCTATCACACACACATTCAGTACTTTTCCTTCACTCTTTGATTTGACTCCTTTAGGCACTGCTCACAAACATCCTCGAAAGAGATATCTTTTGGTGTTTTACTGTCTTTTCACAGTTGTAATAGGGCTCTCCCTTAGGAGGCTTAGGCTTCCGAAGTAGTTGGGAGAAGTGACTAAGGTGACAGTGGTCACTTCCTCCACATATGCTTAACGGTGGCTTGGACGTCCATTTCAACCGGTAACATCGTGATTCTTGCAAGGTGGTATTTTGCATGGTTAATCCCTCAAAAAAGGCTTTCCAAACCTACTCTGGGTTTATACTTCATAATGAAACCTAGGGCGAAAGAATAAAAAAAAGGTCAACATTAAAGAATGTAAAAAAACTAGACCATGAAATATTCCAAGTCTCTAAAAAAGAGTCCACGAGCCATGAAATCATAAAAAAATGTGAATTGGGCAATAAATCATTGACTTTTGCAACCACCATTTTGCGGCATGCCTCTTTGGAGTGGATATGGCCCAGGTTTGTATAGGGCCTAGGCTAAAGCTAACTGAACTTCACTAGAAGACTGTCCTAACAACTCGCTCAAACTATAGGTAAACTGGGTTTTTATTTTGAGTTTTTGCCGTATATAGGCATATTTTTCCTAGACAACAGTTTTTTCTTATTAACTTGTGATTTTTTGAGTTTTTCAAAAACATGGAAGTCCTTTATTTCTTTCGTGATTAAACACGAGCCATGGAAGACTTAAACAATTGTGAATTGGGTAATAAATGATCGACTTTTGCAACCATGATGATTACTAGCATGCTTTTTTGGAGTGGATATGACCTAGGTTTGCACAGGCTTAATCCAATTGAACATATGCCCTTACCAATAGGTGTGTGTTTAACCCCAATAAAATTTATGCACTCTCAGAGTCTATAGTTACCAAAATAAACTATAGATAAGGCATTAAGTATTTAAAATGCGCCTAAGTAAGGACCACTATTCTTTCTTTGACTTAATTGGAATTAAGAAAATGAAAGTGTGAAATGCTTTGATTGGAATGAATTATCTCAAAGCGTAGTGGAAATTATAAAGAAATACATAGAGCATTAATGCTTTAGCAAAAGACATGATAATCAATAGGGGCAAGGGCCATATGAAATAATTGTTTATTCAAAATATTTTTTGTAGCATATATTGGTGGGGCTATCATATAACTTCGCAAGGTTTTGACGTGGGTAGCCCACATTATAACCTCTTGTTTGTTTACCATCCAAAGGGAAGGCAATATGGTGTAACAATGCCAAGCATCATCTTAAACTTTTTGTTATAGTAAACATTTAAAACATTGATAGTAGAAGTCCAGTTATTGAGATTCAAAACATTGTTATATTATTGCAGTCTACACTAAACAACTAACATACTTGATAGTTTGTTGTTTGTAGTCCTAGATATAATCATCCAATTCTAACAACAAGCAGTTTGTTTCAATGTTTCCTTTGAACTTGATATGTCTTGCTTACTGGGGTTGATCCTTATGAATAATGACTATTGTCTAAAAACCTTGAATTTCCTATGGATGAGGGTCTGACTTTTATCAACTACCATGGATAGGAGGGTTTTCAAAAGATTTGTGTCTTTAACATTTCCTAGCAAATGAAGTTGTGGTTGACTGCACTCCCTAAGAATGTTTGTTGTTGTCTAGATTATTTGAAGGACTTGGTAGGGGGGAGAAATATGCTCAATGCCAGAGATTCAATTGCTTAGATTTTGTAGTAATTGCACTAGGTGGCCAAGAAAAACACTTTTGTAGCCTTCTCTAGAGCCATACAAATAGAAGGTTCATCTACTCCTTGTATGTGACCTTTACACTTTGAACAACTTCCTCTACTTCTTTGATACAATAGATGCCAATTTAGCCTTGTCGCTGCCTCACACACACCTGGGGGTTAGCGTAGCAGAAATCTTGAAGCTATTCGGTGCGTCCTTGGGGGCAAGTCTCTAGACATGCGCTGTCACCTGATTCTGACTCCTCCGTTTGGGAAAACTCCTAAGAAAGCCAAGGGGGGTGGTCCCTATAAAGAGTTGTTAAGCCTCTTACAAGTTTTTGTTGTTGTCGAGGATGAACTTTTTTAGGAGTTTTCGAAGTAAATTACCGAATCAAGATTATTGCTAAGATAAGAAGTATTTCAATAGCATATAAAAGACAACAATCAACATATAAAAATTAAGCAACCGTAATGAACTGATATTAAGCAATCGTAATGAACTAATATGAAGCAAATGTAAACCATTTTTGCAAATGGAGAAAGTGCCAATGGAGTCATATAGAATGGTGCGCTGTTGCTGAGAACCTAAAGTGTTTTGCAAATGTCTCTTGGTTTGTTTTAAGTTAATACTGGATTTAGATGAGTGGATTAGAAAGGGAAATGCACTCCAAATATACTTGACAGTACGAGTATGTCCAAAAACTTTATCAAATGTTGGCTCCATGCAAAGAAATGTGGGCTGGATCAGAGTCTTTGGCAGGTGTCTCGAGGTCACTACCCTGTGGTTCCCACCTCCTCTGTGAAATTTCCCCACAAGATATTGGAGGAATTGGATTTTGCCTTGGGAGATTTATTGGGGTGTGAACCTAATTAAACTTGTCACTCTTGTTGCTTTTGATGCATCCAACTGGTTGGTTGAATTGCAGAGGTGCAGAGCATAAACTATGGAGCCTTGGTTTATTTTTAAGGTTTTTAGCAAGGTTACACAAATCATGGGTGTGATCAGAATCGTCTGAAGAATCCGATACAGGTGCGACACACATTCCAAAATTAGGAATCGGGGATTCAAAACCCTAACCCTAATTAACCCTAATTATGCTACATTTATCCTACGTAAACAACTTTCGATTATTCAAAATGAGGTGGAAGAATTCGATTCCGAAGAATTTGATTCGGGTGTGGTTAGGCCTAGGGTCGAATCCGGTAACTATGGTTTTTAGTGAAATAATTGTCTTGATTATTAAATCCGAGAATCTCTTTCCAAGTGCAATAGACTCTCTTTCAGGAGAGCAAGAATGTTAGTTTCAAAATAAAATACAAATGGAAATAGAGTTTTCTAATTACAACAACTAAGAGTCTATTTCAGGTCTTAAGACCATATTCGAGAGAGCAAGGCTCGGTTAGTATTCGATTTTGCGAGAAAGAAAAGATGAAACTTAAAGTGAAATGATTGTTTTAGTTTATTGCAAAAAAATGACAAAATGAAACTACTTTAATACTGTGCGGGTATAAAGCAAATAAATGGACAAATACAGGTCTCCCCCAAATGGGGGAAGGAGGGTGCGGTAGTCGTAATCTCACTTGCTTTTCTATTGTGATTTATTACAATGCTATTAAGAAAAATGAATACCATTTTTTGACCCTTGACAAATGGATAAAAAATGGTTTTACAAGTGCCGGGGGAGAAGAGGAATGAAGGAGGGGGAAGAGGGATAAACTGTGGGTGCTTCAGATGGCAAAAAAACTCAAACTTTCGATAGCACTTCCCTCTTTTTTTCTTCCGACCTGCTGAAAACCAGCAAGCAGAACTCACCAAAAAAGGTTAGTAACTAGCTAAAAACACATTAAAATACACTTACATAGTGCTTGCAGAAGATAGGAAACATTTAAGGTATCAAGCACAAAGAGAAATGAACTAGATCTAAGCTTAGAATGTAAACTTAGAAGCATTTTTTAGATCTAATCAAACAATTAAATAATGGAAGTTTTTCTCAGTTTCAGCCATCAGTTTAAATGTCAAAATTTCACTGTTTAATGCCCAACCCAGATTTTAATGAAGGCTGGAAATAACACAAATTTTCAGACTGATAAAAACACTGCTGAAACTCACATTTAATGATAGAAAAAAATATTAAATCCACACCATGAAATTTTTAGACTCAGGAATTTTTTGGGGAAAACCTATTAGGAGAGAGATTTTATTTTTCAGGAAAATATTATAGCAAAACACAGAAATTTTCAGACCAACTTATCTCAACTCAGAAGAGAAAATTTCTGTCTTGTTTTTTGTGCCAAACAGTAAAAAATCAAACTCAGAATTTTTCCCGAAGGCTGCCTCGAAAAATGTGCTGCTGTACGGAATGTATGACAGCATGTCTCAAAAATTAATGCTGTTGAATCTGCCTTGGGATTCGTGCCTGATTGCCTCGAAAACCATGCCCATCACTGCCTCGAAAACCATGCCCGATTTTTGCTGGAAAAAACAGAGCCCGTACTTTTCTCTAGAATTGTGCCCATGCACATAATTCGTACAGTATGGACTGTACAAAGTTCAAACGACCTGCAATAAATGTAGCCTCCTCAAAAATTGTGCCTAGTTTCTTCTTTGTAAATCGTGTCCTTTTCTCTTGCTGTTATCTTCCTCGATTTGCGTGCTGCAAATTTTCTTCTTTCTCAGAAAAGAAACTTTTCTCTCTCTCTCTCAGCTCTCTCCTCCACTAAAATGCCTTCCCTTGCCTTTTTGGTGAAAACCCTAGGGTTCATCTAATCCAACGTTGGAGATTAGATGAGATGAGTGGATGAGATTAAATATTCATTAAATCTCATTTGAAAATTAAATTCACTCACCTCACTTAAATTTTCCAAAAATATGACTTTATTCTCTAAGGTCAAATTAAATGCTCATCTCAAGTCATTTAATGCAAGGGTCACTTTATTTCCCCCTTTTAAGTGACTAAGGCTAAAGTCACCTAGGGGAACACTTTCCTAGGTACAAAAATCAACAAATAAAAATGAACTTTAGGATACGATTTACTTGTTAAATGAAAGTAATCGGAAAGAAAGAGATTTGTAGTTTTGAAGAAGGAAAGAGAAGGAACGCAAGCCAAAACTTGAACAAGATTGAGGAGGATGTCTGAAAAACAAGAAACATTAGATCCAAAATATGTGGTGAAGAAGACAAGATGCAACCGAGCTCCTATCTTATTCCACGCTTGGTGATCTGCACAGCTAAAGAACCCTTCAAACAAGTGATTAGATCTAGTATAGTAGATTAAATAAAATCAAAAGCGCATAAGTAGAACCAACTACAACATGCAACTCTTGGATCTTAGATAACTACTCATAAATAAACAAATTGAACTTTCAAATGCTTATTCCATGGATTAGAATCTATGTTGCACAAGTTTCTGGAACGCGGGTACGTCGGGTACGCGGACACGAGTATCCGATACGGCTAGAAGCTTCGTCCAAATTTGCAGGAAACGTCGGGTTGGGAGTGGC
>LPNX010520760.1:14649-51360 GCA_001517045.1 Pseudotsuga menziesii | reverse complement strand
CCCAAGTTCCCAAGGAAGCTCCCATAAAAAAGGGGACGTTTCGTACCAGCTCCCAAGCTCCCAGGAGCGGGGAAACGTCGGGTACGGGTTACCAAAATCCTGGGAGCGGTACCCGTGCAACTACGATTAGAATATAACCTTCTCAAGCTAGATTAATTAATACATGTACGAAAAGAACTCAATATCAAGCATATATCACCTCAGTTCAAGTGTTAAACATTCACAACAATGGGAACTTGCACCACTGGCATGACCTCCAAAGTCTCGATCTTTATTCATGAAAATGATAAACAATTACAAAACATATGAGTAGAGGTTCCTTGCTTCCCTCAATGGAGGAAGAAAGCCTCGCTTTTATAGAGTTCCCAAGCCTAGAGAGGGCGCACCAATCAACTGAGGTAAACTAGTGAGAGATGTTGGAGTTGATTGGCACGGGGATGCGCCACCTCTCCCAAGAGGGATGTGGCCCCACCTAAACTTCCACCAACCTTCGCCTTATTTGCCACATGCATAAAACGTTAACCACACGAGGGGCACACTCATAACTTTGGATTGATTCACATGATTCCAAATCCAACTCAAAAGGGACACTTTATCCTAAGATAAATTCGCCTTTAACTTAAGAAAGGATCGCCACCCTTTCCTTGTCATTTTAATAAGATTCCATTTGACTTTTGACTTTAGTTTTTTGTGTGTCAATTTGTCGCCTTTTTAGCATTTTTTGGCATTTTGTTGCATCGTTAGGAAAAACGGATTTAAGTGACAATCTGATCACCCGAAACATAGGAAAAGTGGATTGATTTGCATGATTCCAAATCCAACTCAAAAGGGACACTTTATCCTAAGATAAATTCGCCTTTAACTTAAGAAAGGATCGCCACCCTTTCCTTGTCATTTTAATAAGATTCCATTTGACTTTTGACTTTAGTTTTTTGTGTGTCAATTTGTCGCCTTTTTAGCATTTTTTGGCATTTTGTTGCATTGTTAGGAAAAACGGATTTAAGTGACAATCTGATCACCCGAAACATAGGAAAAGTGGGCTCTAAGGGTAAAGAGGATGCTCTGAGTGTGAAAACGAGCATCCCCACGCCAAAATCGGACTCCATACCACACTTATATTACAATTTGAAACTTTCCATTTTAACCATTAAAAATTACTTTATTTTGCGGGATTTTTTTTCCAGAATTTAAAAAAGCCCTAGGGGACCTAGTACATGTTCATAATGACTCAGAACAATGTCTAGCATGCTTATATACATGAACACGTTAACTTTAATAGCCTCCCAGGGTTTAACCACCAAGACGACCATTCCAGCTTTGCAGGAGCGGTGAAAAACTCGAAAATTATACATCATATTCAACGTTGCACATTTATTACAAAATCCTCATGGGCATGCACATGTAATTATTATTAAAAAAGGGGCCTCAAAATGGCCCTGAAAGGTCTTCTAAATATTTGAGCATTGATAATGAACAACTGGCTTGGTCATCACTTCGACGACTTATCAAAAATCCACTTAAGTGCGACTTTAGTGAATTACAAGCCTCTAATTCTTGGTGATCTTTAAGGGTGCAATTTACATTGAAGTATTATTTGGGAGATACAAAGTTGGAAGTGTTAGATTTTTATCATTTAAGCAATATGATCTTAGGATCTTATTTGAGAGAATAACATGCACAACAATAAACACAAGAGACAAGAGACAAAGAATTTTCCTCGGGGAAACCATAAAGGAGAAAACCCCGCAACTTCCTCAGAGATAGAATGAGCACCAATGGTAGCAGTAAAACCCGAAAACATAAAGATGATCTCCAACAACTTGTTCTCTTTCTCACTTGAGAGAGCTTCTCCTCTCTCACTCATGCGCCCCAATGAGTGAGTGTGTGTGTGATAAATAGAGAGGCTCACTCTATTTATATTTTTTCGTTCACTTAATGTCCACTTGAACATGTCGGCTCCACTTAACAATTACTTACTAGGGCCGACATCTCTAGGAGAGTCTAATAACCCTAGTGCCCCACAACTGTGGGGACTTTTCCCTTCGATCAACAAGGAGGGTTAACCTTGACACAATTGTGGGGACTATTGCCTCGACTTACAATGGAGGGTTAACCTCAATGACTTTACATGACTTGTTTACATTATTGAATCTCCTGATTGAAACATCGGGGCATGACTTGACTCAATTACATTATAGATACTTCCCAGAATAAACATCGGGGTACAATACATAAGATATACCAGTGAATACATTCCGAAGCTACAAATACATCAACACTTCCTCTTAACTAGGAAGGTATTCTCTCGACACAATTTATCAGCACAAGTCTTTTTCTTTGTATCATCTGGATCATCATCAAGTCATCTTCATCTTCAAGTCATCTTCATCAAGTCTGGATCATCACTGGATCATCACTTGATCTGGAGCATCACTGGATCATCATCATCATCACTGCTTCTGCTATCTCAATCAAATAGTGCTATCTCTTCATTCTTCTCATCACAGAAAGTTCTATAGAGCCAACCCTTTTTCATGCTGGTTGTAGGCTTGGCCTCGAAGTAGGTCTTCATCTTCTTCAGCGCTTATATCTGACCCAGTCAGAAAGGCCCACCCAGCACTTACATCTGACCATGGGATGAACACATCGACCATGTTAGAAAGGCACGCCCAACACTCACATCTGACCATGGGATGAACACATCAATCATGTCAGAAAGGCTCAGCACTCACATCTGACCATGGGATGAACACATCAACCATGTAAGAAGGGCCCAGCACTTATATCTTACCATGGGATGAACACATCAACCATGTCAGAAGGGCTCAACACTTATATCTGACCATGGGATGAACACATCAACCATGTTAGAAGGGCTCTGCACTTATATCTGATCATGTGGAATGAACACATCCCGCAGTCACATCAGAATGGCTCTCAGTCCCAGACTGAATCAAATTCCTGGCAACTCACCAGGTGCCTCCATTCTCCCAGAGAATGGCCTCTCATCACTAAGCTGAGCTTCAGTCCCAGACTGAAATTCCTGGTAACTGACCAGGTGCCTCCATTCTCCTAGAGAATGGCCTCTCAGCACTTAAGCTGAGCTTCAGTCCCAGACTGAAATTCCTGGTAACTGACCAGGTGCCTCCATTCTCCCAGAGAATGGCTTCTCAACACTTAAGCTGAGCTTCAGTCCCAGACTGAAATTCTTGGTAACTGACCAGGTGCCTCCATTCTCCCAGAGAATGGCCTTTAGCACTTATATTTGATCACGTGGGAACACATCCCACAGTCACCTCAGAATGGCTCAACACTTACATCTGACCATGGAAGGAACCAATCCTCTCACCATGTCAGAATGGCTCATGAACTCATCACTTCTCCTTGGAGGGAATCTCGATCTGGAGAACACCAAGCTTCTCCCTGAAGTACTCAAACTTCACTCTGGCCAATGGTTTAGTCAACACATCAGCTATCTGTTTGGTCGTTGCAACATACCGTAGCTTCACTGCTCCTCTCTGCACCATATCCCTGATATAGTGATATTTGATTTTGATATGCTTTGACTTGTCATGGAACACTGGGTTCTCAGACAACTTTACACAACTCTGGTTGTCGCAATATATACAAGTAGCATCCAACTGGAGATCAAATAAATCAGACAGTAGCTTCCTCCACCATACTGCCTCACAACTAGCTAAACAAGATGCGACATACTTTGCTTTAGCTGCACTCAGTGCCACGCAAGACTGATTCTTGCTAAACCAAGAGATCACTCCTGATCCCATACTGAAGCAGCACTTTGAAGTGCTCTTTCTATCGATGGCACTGCTTGCCCAATCTGAATCAACATAACCTTCCAGGTTAATCTTTTGATCAGCCTTATACTTGAGCCCATAATCAACTGTACCCTTTAGGTACCTCAGAATATGCTTTGCAACAATCAAGTGAACATGTCTCGGATCTATCAGGAACTAGCTCAAGGTGTTCACAGCAAAGCAAATATCTGGTCTCATATTCGTCAGGTACATCAAGGACCCAATCATCTGACGATGCATCGTGGCATCAACCGACTCGGATGAAGCATCACTTAATAGCTTTAGGTTCGATGCCATAGGTGTGGTCATGGCCTTGCTGTCCATCATCCTGAACCTCTTCAGGATCTATACTGCATACTTCCCTTGTCCCAGGGATATTCTGCCACACCTCCATGCCTAGAAAGTAGTGCATCATATCCAAGTCCTTCATCTCGAACTCGACAACAAGTCTCCTTCTTGCAACTTTAATGAGTTCCTCTTTTCGGTCAGGAACAAGTCATCAACATATAACAGGAGCATCATTGGTCTTCCGCCTTCAACCTTGAAGCAAAGGTTTGAATCCGCTTTACTCTCAGTAAAGCCTAGAGTCATCACTAATCTGTCCATCCTGTCGTACCATGTTGAACCTCAAGATCTTTTGCAATCACTCCCTCTGAAGCGAAGCATCATTCTCCCTGTCTTTCGTACTCTATGCATTGAAGCATTCTGTACTGGAGTGACAAGTAGCTTCCTCTGCTACTAATATTCTATGTATCCATCTGGGGTCACTGGATACCAAGATCCTCTATCTTGAACCTTTTCAAAAGTTCTTCTCGCACCCATCTGTGAGCTTGTCATCTTCTTCAAGCTCCTCATGTATGTATTATCTAATATCCCATGGGTGTCTTCTGAGCTTGTACAAGGTCTTCTTTAATTTGCACATGAGTCTGCCTGACATGTGCCTCAAATCCCACTGGATGCAAATGTCTTTTCATAGTTTATGCCTTGTGCTATGAATCTTGCCTTGTATCCCACGATGTTTCCATCTACTGCATGATGGAACTACGAACTTCTCTTCAGGTCTCGATACTGCATCCTAGACATCATTCTTCTTAAACTGGTACACTCCTTCCCTTTCTTCTTAGCTACTTCTTGGAAGGTTCTTCATCAATGATGTCTCTCAACAGTGTTACATAACTGCACTGTGTTTGAGATCTCTTCTTTGAAAGTATCGTCATATTATTCTTCATCTTGGATTCTTTTTTGAACCGTTGTCACTTGTTCTTTGGAACAAGTCTCATCCTTCTTTGCTTGTAGGTGATTGTATGCGATCTTTCCTACAAGTCAAATGCATTAGTTGTATGGTTAGAAACATTTCATAAGGCATATTCGTAATGGCAAATTCTTATGCATAAATATATGATCATGCAACTATTTTAGCCAATACAACATTCATCCATATCTCACGGAAACTTTTCTAGATGCCTTCCATCTCTACCAGGACAACATTGAGATTGTGCACTAATCCAATATGTTAGCAAAGAGGTTTCATTCTAGATAAGTAGCAATGGAGAGTTGTATAGCACCATGATCTACTTACCCATCACATGCTTATTAGTAGTATACTGTCATTAATGAAAACATTCTATCATGCATAATACATCTGTTAGTTTTTGTACCTAGGCAGATGTTCCCTAGGTGACTTATTTTTTTGCCTAAGTCACTTTAAGAGGGAAAAAGGTGACCCTCACATTAAATGTCACTTAATGAGACTTTATGACCATAAAATCACTTTTTGATAAATTTAAGTGGGTAAGTAATTTTATTTATGTGAATTAAATAAAAGTGATTTTTACTCTCACTCAATCTCATCCATTGGATTCGATCTTTTTCCTCCGTTGGATTAAGATGCCCACTTAGGTCAAACAAAAAGCATGAGGGAGGCAAAAGGACATACACTTTTCATTTTTGCATGAGAAGAGAAGGAAGAGCTGAGAGAGGAGGTCGAGACTGGGAGAAGGGCACGATTTTCCAGATTGTTTGCTGAAGAGATTTTGGTGGGCACGAGAATTGAGACAGCCTTTATTGCCTTTGCACGGAACCCGAGAAGGTACAGACTGCATTTATTGCACAGGACAGTTTGCATTTAATGTTGTACGGTCTGCACAGAAATCGAGGGTACGACCTGTAGTACGGCCTGCATTTAATGTGGCACAGAAATCGAGGTACGGTCAGCATTTATTACTGCACAGAAATCGAGGTATGGCTGCATTAAATTCCTGCACAGTTTTCGAGGTACATACAGCATTTATTTGGCACTGTTTTCGAGGAGGTACGGCTGTCATTTATTGCTGTACGGTCAGCATTTAATAGGCACAGAAATCGAGAAGGGTGTACGGCTGATTTGCTGGGCACAAGTTTCCAGACTTTGGGATAAAGTTTGCTGGTGGAGATAAGTTGTATTTTTCACCATTTTTCTGTCCTGTACTTTGCTGAAGAAAATAATAAATATCTCTCTCTCCTTGACTGGTTTTCCCCTTGTGGGTTTTTCCAGGGCTGATTAGCCAAAAATCTCTGAGTCAAATCTTTTATTGTGTGACTGTCCAAAAGTGTTTTTCAGCCTGTTAGTGAAGTTTTATTGTGTGTTTAATTTGTCCAGAAAATTTCATAAGTAACTTACAGCCAATGCAAAACCGGCTGTAAGTGAAAACCACGAAACGTGCATTTAAACCAGCATACAGTAAACTCAGATTTTCTACAACATCAACTGAATATAAACAAATGCATAACAAAACAATATCATTAAATGACAATTGAATACTTATCTTTATTTGTTTCGTGGGTAGACTCCTTGAGCCTTTAGCTTCATCATCTTCTTCATTCATCATTTCTTATCCAAATAATAAGATGGATAAAAGGTTCTTCAAGAGTTGAGTTCTTCATATTCCTCATTGCTGGAGGGATCTTCTTTGGATGGTGAGAGCTTGATCTTCAGTTGCTCCCATCTTCTTTTCTCTTATTATGAGTCGAGCTTCATCTTATGTGTGCTCTTCCCAGTGTCTGTTGAAAGTAATCACTTCCTTCTAGCACACATTCCTCGAATGAATGAATCCCATGATCCTGGGAGGCCATTCAAGGTGGTTATCACAACTTCTGCATTCTCCACTTCTTCTACTGCTTCAAGTTGTTCTTTGATTTGAGAGACCCTTGTAAAGTATGACTCTATGGTCTCTCTGCATTCTGGATCTTCACATTCTTCAACTAGTTTCTTAAGGTCATCTTTCGATTTATGTTCTTCCCTTCAAATAGCTTGGTCAAGGAATCAAACATTTCTTTCGGTGTCTTTAGGGAAGACACTTGTGGTACAAGTTGATCCGTGATTGAATCAACAATGATCTTCTTGGCCTTGACCAAGTTCTTCTTGTGTAAGGCTTTTAGCCTCATCTCCCTCTGGAACTCGAACCTCTCTACTTATGTAGGTGTCCACTTCATTTCCTTCAAGAACTAATGACATCCTATACTTCCATGCTTGGAAGTTGTCAGCCTCACCAAGCTTGCCATCAAGCTGATGTGATAGATTACTTGAAATGAGAACCTCAAATGAAAATAGCAAAAGATTAGATCTTACCGATTTGAGGTGTCCGTCCTGGTTTCAGAGCTTGCTGATCTAGGGTTTGTCAGAGAAACCATAATTTTAAAAACTTGGAATCTTTCAGATTTGATTGGATAGAAAGATAGACCTCTTCAAGGCGAGCTGTCCAATGTACTCCTTTTCTGAAAACAATTGAGGGAAGCTCCCGGAACAGGAAGCCCTAGTTTACCAATTTCTTTCCTGATACTGTTTTTGTGGTATCTTTAAAAGTACTAGTCCTTTGTGTCTGAAACTTTGTACTTAGGTAGCCTCGTTTGTCCTTGTTCCAACACCACAAATTTCATCAGAATTGGTTTCACCAATTGGGACTTATGACGTTTTCCCAAGGTGACCTGTTTCAGTACTGTTCAACATAGTGAAGTTGTACAGATTGCCACGTGTCATTGTTTCATCTTCGGGGTCTGAAACTTCTAACACAGAAAGTACAGTCCGTGCCCTTTCTGGAACATCTTGAGAGATTTCATTTGGACCTTCGTAGCCCAAGATATAGCAATTCTCCCTAGGTGTCCTGTTTAGGGATGAATCCTGGAAGAGGCTAGAACCCTAACTTGGAGGAATCATATATCCTAGAATATAGCGAATCTGAGGTTGAAACTTGGACACAGTGTACATCAGGATTTTAGCTTCGACCTGTGACAGTTTCGGCCCCTGAGACTTCTGCAATCCCGAGATATAGCGAATTTACCAAAACTTATCAGTTTTAGTATTTAGGGTGTTTCCAGCGTGGGGTCAAACTAGGGTTTGACTTTCCCGGAGTTACACCCAACCAAAAATCTCGACCCAGGTCTCTAAACTTTGATTTTGATGAGGAGAGCAATCCTATGCTGGGCTCACACAAAAATTCTTCTTCTGTAAAAGGCCCAAATTCCCCTCACCAAAAACTGAAAATGCCCGAAATCAAATTCTGCTTCGACAGAAAGATGCGCCCTTCAATGGAGAGTTAGCCTAGCATACTTTTGCTGATGGATTGTGGAGAGAGACCCAAAATGTAAGAAGCCCTAGCTTCTACAGCTGCACAATGTCTTCTTCTTAGGTTAGCTCTGATACAATGTTAGATTTTTATCATTTAAGCAATATGATCTTAGGATCTTATCTAAGAAAATAACATGCACAGCAATAAAGACAAGAGACAAGAGACACAAAGAATTTTCCTCGGGGAAACCATAAAGGTGAAAACCCCGCAACTTCTTCAGAGATAGAATGAGCACCAATGGCAGCAGTACAACCCGAAAACATAAAGATGATCTCCAACAGCTTGTTCTCTCTCTCTCACTTGAGAGAGCTTCTCCTCTCTCACTCACGCGCCCCAATGAGTGAGTGTGTGTGTGATAAATAGAGAGGCTCACTCTCTATTTATATTTTTTCGTTCACTTAATGTCCACTTCAACATTTCGGCCCCACTTAACAATTACTTACTAGGGCTGACATCTCTAGGAGAGTCTAATAACCCTAGTGCCCCACAACTGTGGGGACTTTTCCCTCCGATCTACTATAATGTCTTCATTTGTAAGCCTCACAGAAGAACAGTTTCAGCCTCTGCCAACCCAGGTGTTGGAGCCACCCTTACTAAGGGTCCACCCACAGTGTACACCACAGTCACGTCTGAAACCCCTGTTATTGGGAATGACCATAATCAACCAACAATTGAAACTATTGAAGGTGACGATACAAAGGAAGTGGAGTAGGACTCAGGAGGTAGAATAATGGATGAATGAAAATCTTAGAGAGGACGCTGAGGAGAGGTTAGTTCTCACTGTGCAGTGCAAGGAAGTCTTAATTAAGCATGTACATAATGAAGTATCGTAGGGAAGCCAAAAACATTTCTATTAGATCTGCCAAGGTTAAAATTCCCAAGGAGAAAGGCAAGTAGTTGCTGTAGCTACTCAACAGATTGATGTAAATCTTTCTCAGATGAAAGGATATGATGTGGTAGATCTTGGTTAGCATCTGGCTTGGTAGCGAAGGATAGAGTTGAGGATTGGGAGATTGTTGAGCTTGTGATATAAGCATATGAGTTTCATCCTTGTTGGGATAGCTAGCTCAATTTTTACAGCAAGTTATCCTTCTACGTCTGCATAGCTACAATTAGTATTGGAATGCAGCTTTCTATTTTAAATTTTGACTGTTGCATACTCGGGGGATAATATCACTGAATAATGACAGTTCTCTGAGCAGTATGACTTGATTTGGTTCAATCATCACAGCTAGGAGGACAACTTGGGATTTATCACCCTAGCATTTTCTAGTAAATGGAGTAGCATTTGACTGCACCCACTTAGTATGTTTGTTAGTCTTTAGCTTAGTGTTGATAGGGGAAATGGAAGTCTTGGTCTCAAATTTCAATCCCTAACTCCTTTTGGAAACCTCTACGTTGTTGGCAATCGCAGTCTCCATGAGCACAGGATGAAGGTCTTGGACTCTTTTCAGAAAGAAATCAATTATATAGGATTCACAGTAATACAACACAGTGGTTAACAGTGATTGACTGGTGTTTTGGGAATAACCAATTTATGGACATTGAGGAGTAGTTTCAGCACACCTTCCTTATCATTACCTTCAACGTGTGAGTCATTGATGTAACCTATGTCACAGGGTTCGCCGGATTTGAACCTTGAAGTTCGAAATTCGGCGAACCTCGTAGAAAAAATCAAATTCGTTTTGATTCGGTTTGAAATTCGGCTATGCAATTTATGGGTTCAATTGTAGGCCGTGGTTGACATTCCTGCGAGTATGGATTTCTATGCCGGTGAAACTCCAGATTGATTCACGGAGAATTTGTAGTAGTGTTGCTGCATCTCGCATAGCCCTACCGCGTGCAGAACACTTTGCAACATGGAAAGACTTTGCGGTAACTAGTGGCGAGAGGTCGCAAATTCGAACCATAATCGAATTCTCTCCTGTCTTGACGGTGACGGTGACGACCGAATACTCTCGTCTATGACTCTGATCAGGCGGTTATTAAAAATTTAAAATGTTATTGTATATTAAATGATCGTGACCGTAATTTTGTAACATGTCTTAATTATACTTTATAAGTTGTAAATAATTTATTAATTTTTTTTTTTAATGTATGGTATATTAAATGATTTTTTTATTTAAATGCTAAATGTTATAAAGTATTATAAATAAATATATTAAATGTTATTTATTATATATAAAATACACAAATTTTAATATATTGTAAAATAGTTATATTTTAATACATTATAAAATATTTAGATTTTTAAACTATGTATATAGACGAACTTAAAGGCGAACTCCATTTCGAACCTCATCCTAAAATTCGAACCCGAACCGAATTTAATGGTTCTCGAACTCGAATTCGAACTCGAACCATGTGACATAGGATGTAACAACTGACTTGGTTTCCTCCTTGACACTTGTGGTTTTCCCAAGGTCATGGCATCACCCCATTGGTTTTACTATTATGTGGATTTTAATTCTGAAATTTTCATCTAGTACACAGTTTTTAGCTTTTATATCGAAATTGAATGGACTTACTTCCCAAATTTTCAGTAATAACATTTTATGATGGCAGTGTTGTTCCTATGCCAATAGGGACTTTGCACTTGGGCTTCTATCTAAGAAATTCAGAGGTGTAAATATGCTAGTTTCAATGTTCTAACTTGGAGTTGACCACACCTTTTTACTTTTTCATTGCAATTCACTATCTCTTATGAGTTGCTAGAAGGATCAAAACTGGGGTCTCACAAAGAGGATGGTGGTTACATCTGCAATGGAGAATGCATCTCTGTATGAACTATGCATGTGTACAATCTAGGGTAGTACGGTTTGATTGTTATCCAGGTTTTATGTACTGTGTGCAATGACATTAACCATAGAAAGTATTTGATGAAAATATCTGCTCTTTGCCTCTTGTCATTCCCCTTGTATATATTCTGACAAGTGCTTCTCTCCTTCATGCATTCTTGTTATATTTTATTTTAATTGATAGTAAGTAGTAAGTACTCTCCTTCATTTTTCATTGTGATTTTTAACTCATGCCCAAGACTCCAGGTTTTAATTATCTCTTCATGTCTTGCATATGCGTTCTGTAATAATCTCTTTCACTATTTCATGCTGTCTTTCTTTTCATCAAAAGTTTTGTACTGAGAGGCATTTTCCTACTGAATCAATGCAGGAATATAGATGATATTGATAAAACAATGGATGAAGTCAATGAGCACACAGAGAACTTGAAACAGATTCAAGAGGCCCTTGCTACTCCTATTGGTTCTGCAGCAGATATTGATGAGGTATGTACTTGTGATGATAGCATTATTTTCATTTGCAAAATAAACTCCATTGGCATTATAAAGAAAAGGCTACCTTTTCTTGCGTAATGTTCATGTCATGACAAGTTAAACTTTTATATGCATACAGGTTATGTCAATGCTTTCTCTTTCTCTTAGGGTTGTATCTTTTGGAAACCATCCTTTTCAGTTTTTCATGCAAGTAATATTTATTGTAGGATGAATTGGAGGCTGAACTTGAAGAGCTAGAGGGAGCGGAGCTGGAAGAACAGTTATTACAACCAGCAACCACAGCACCTTCATCTCAGATACCTGCTGTTTCTGTTTCTCAACGACCTGTACCAGCTACTCCACAGAGAACAGCTCCTCAAAGTAGAACTGAAGATGATGAGCTTGCTGCTCTTCAAGCAGAGATGGCTTTGTGATCCATAGATGGTTAAAACCACAAAAGATGACAGTGTACTACTCACTTGTAGCCAAAATCAGGAACCATGACATTGCAGTTCCTGCTCATGTATAAAAATATCTAAAAATTCCATTTGCATTTTAACATCACAACATTATGTAGTTTTATTTCTTAGAATCTATGACTTGCCTTTGAAGACAACAATTGATACAAGGGTGTAGAGTGAACTAACTGGATGGGTTTCCCTTTGGGGTTGCTTGATACAATATCTCTGTCCAATTGGTATTTGATGCCAGGATCAGGCTGTATTTGGTCTTGCCCAACTTTTGTATTTTGTATTTGGTAACTGTCTAGGCAATGCAAACTTTAGCACCTTGGCTTTTACTGCAAATTTGTCGAGTTATTTTCCAAACATCGACAGAATTCGGTAAGGCGTCAATTCTAGGAAAAATAGTAAAAGCTTCTATGAAGAAATCAAGTTTAAAGAGAATATTTTTATGTTTTTGATAGCTTGTTTGCAGAAACATCATAACAAGGTGAAAAGAGTTACCTGCTTATGCAAAAGTTGATGCATTGATTATACACATTTCTGAAGAGAATTGCAAGCTTCCTGTCGTACTATAAACAATATGTCCCCCATATCAAATGTTTGTAAAAGCTTTTCTGTCACCTTTGAATTTTACTAACCAAAGAAGATGGCCCTATTCTGTCTTTTCTGCAGGAGCATTCCATTTGTTTAGATTAGCAAGAACCACCTTAGGTTGAATATATGCTGTTCCTTTTATATTTAATTCATTTATTCTTAACTGACATATGAGAGAGTAGAGCGTGGAATGAAATCCCATCTTAGGGATATGGCACTGTAACAATAGCTTGTAGTATAGTTTGTAAAATATCATATAGATAGCAACCACAAGCCGGAGAGGATCCACAAAGCACCCTAAAATCAGTGTCGACAATGATAAAGATGGTGCCAAGGGTTAGAGAGAGGGCTATGGATATAAAAAAATACCAATTGATGTATGAACAAAATTGAACTTATCCGAATTTAAGCATAAATTCACTCTTAAAAGAAAGAACTTCTGACTGTAAGCATCCATCTCTCACATTCATTCCAATAGGAAGAGGAAAGGTAGGATATGTAACAAGATGATCGTTTACGTGAAAGAATGTTTGGGAAAGGAATGTCAGTGTCAGACCAGAGAGCCCTTTAAAACCTCAGGACCAAGTCAATAGAGATTCTAAGGGCACTCTTTCCACAGATCGTGTGCAGTAACATGAAGTACATCAAGTAATGTTCAGTAAGATTATGAAACAAAAAACAAATGATTACGAGTAGTCAAACAACAAAAATAGCGAAAGCCATCAAGAAACAGGCATATGGTGAGAGAGGAAAACCTGCCTTCCTGAAACAAAGGTAGAAGTTGTACATGACAATCATTTTAGTGACCTTCTTTAATACGATATAAAGCTAATAGCTTTGCCTAAATATTTTCTCAGTACATAAAACCCAGTGCCCATATTGTAAATAAACCAACAAGAGCATAAGTCAATAGAAGAAACAAAATCTGTTCTAGAGGAGCCTCTGATACAGGCAGACATTGAAAAATTTCATGAAATGTCAGGATTGATGAACATCATTAGAAAACCCCTCCACAGACATAGCCCTAAGAACCCAAGACCTTTTACTTGTGAATTGGGTCCTTAACCAAAATGCTAAACTGGGGCATTTGACAAGGAAACCCACTCCATTAAACTTTTGCCTGTACCTGTTGTGACTAGACAGATGCTTGTGAGATTGGAACCCAAGACAAGTTCCTCATGCAAGGAATCAACTCTACTGGTTATGCCATAGTCATGGGATTCACAGTTTAAAATGTAATTTTCTGATTTAAATTGGAATCACTGCCCAGATGAGCCAATTAAACTTTCCCAATTTTGACTTGTGACTCGCGATTTAAACCTTATGTGCCCAGGAAAAACATATATGCCCGATTTTGACCGTTTTTCCTAATTTTTTGTTTGCTGTGGGTGCGTCTGCTGGAGGTCTTTTGTTCTTGCTGGAGTGAAGGGACAGTGACCAATCATCTACAAAGAGGCTATCTGAACAGGATTTAACTCAGCCAGACTTCCTTTAACTCTGGATTCTTACTTTTATGTATCTTGGACTCATCTTATGGATGGGAATCAATATATTTTGGACATCTATTTGGATTCTGGACTCGTCTTATGTTGAAACTAGGATTTCATCTTTCAAGGTTTTCACTCAACCTTTTGGCAGAAAAAGAGCCTTGGAAATTTCGCTCCAAGGAGGGCACATTTTCTGAGAATTTTCAATTTTGACCTAATTATTTAGCTACAATAGGAATTAGGGTTTCAGTTTTTTACTTACTCCCTCCACAGTTTTGGCTCGACTCTACCTTTTCTCACCTCGCCTCTTTAAGGTGCATTTATCTGTGGAGTCAGTTTTCCAAAAGTCCAACCTTCAGTTTTGACCTAGTCTTTGCTAGGGTTTCAGATCCAGATCTATAGTCAAGATGATCAAAGAGGGTTGAAGATTGTCTGGAAGGAGCTTCCAACTTCATCCTTTGGAAGCCTAGGGTTTTTCTCCTACTAGAAGAAAATAATCTATTACAATGTAAATGCAAAGGTCCCAGATCCAGAAGCCAGAGAAGACAAACCTTGCTGGAGGAAGAATGATGCCAAAGCAACAAGGATTTTGGTGGACTTGGTTAGAGACCACTTGGTTCCTCAGATCTCAGAAAAGATGACGAGGAGGAAGATGTTCAAAACCTTAAAGAAGCTATTTGAACACAGTAATATCAATGTGACTCTCACATTGAGGAATAAACTCTCAAATATGAAGATGACGAAGACCGAAAATATTGCCTCATATTTCATGAGGATCACTGAACTCTAGTGGAGACAATCTTGAAGAAAAGAATCTCGTTATGACCACCCTAAATGGTCTCCCACCATCTTGGGAGTATTTTATCCAAACTTGAAGTGGTCGGACCAAGTTGCCCAAATTTGATAAGGTATGGGCAGAATGTAGTTAGAAAGAAACAAGAATCACAACACGCCAAAGACTTCATGGTGCTCAACCCGAGGAGAATCAAGTGTTCATATCTCATGCCAAGAAAGGCAAGGGAAGGGGAAGGAAGTCCTTTTATCATAAGCACCAAGATAAGAGATCAAGTCCTCCCCCAGTTAAAAAGAAACAAGAGAAGAAAGATTTATCTCAGATACAGTGCTACATGTGCAAGAAATACAGTCATTATGCCGATAGCTATCGAAGTTCAATCAAAAGGAAGCATGAAGCTTCAACTGTTGATGTAGAAGAAGACCTTCCTCACAAGGAACCAAGGAAGGATGATCGTTCGGAGTTCTTCTAAGAAATGATACGAAGATCCTGACTGTGATGATCGTCAAGCAAGCATATGAAGATCAGTGGACTCTGACAGTGGGAGCCCACTCACAAAACTACAAAAGATAAGTATTTTATTTTACATGCTCTAGTAGATTAGATCTGATTGTTTTTTAATATGTTTTACGGAGATCTACATTTCTAAAATGAGGTAGTTAAATAGCCTGTCATGCTGCACAACCCATCTAGGATGACGACTCCTTTATAACATACTGGAGTAGTACACACTCTTAATGGTATGCTATAATGGAGACCATAAGCACCTAGATAATGGCCTTACGTGTGTTGTGTCGAAGCATTGACTAAAAAGTTGCCTACGTTATTTCGTTAATACATTGATTATGAAATATTGCTAACCATCTGATGGGATTTGACTTGTAGGGAATGCCATGATCTACAAGGACAAGTGATCCCATTGATGTACGGATGGAACATAAGTAGAAAGCCTCTTGAAGCATGTATTATGACTCCCAAACCCAGAATAATCTCATGCAGAGATTTGGTGATAAGAACTAGAAAGCTTCTACGAATGTCGGTCTATCTGCCGCTTCAACAAGATTTACTCAACCGACTTCTGAGAGACAGAGGGAGTTATCCCTCGAAGACAGTGAGTCTAGTCTATTACATATGATATAAACTTGACGACACTGATGTCGTGACTCGAGCAAGACAATTGAATGATCCTTGATGAACCTGGTCGTCACCAAGATGGATAATTACTTTCCACTCTACAGTCACGTGCCCAAGTTAGAACCTTCTGGCAAGAAGGCAACATTCGTGGGATATCACAAGTCTTCAAAGGCTTACATAATATATATCCTAGGATTGAGGCAAATTGAAGTCAGTCGTGATGTAACCTTTGAAGAAGAAATGAAGAGGATCAGATATGGAGATCGATGAAGAGATGAGATCATCTCCCCTCCAAACATTAAGAGGGAGTCTGAAGAAATGAATAAACGGAGCAGTCCCATTGATCCAGTTTAGCCAGATGATGCTCCCACAGATACGACAGTAAGTTGGAAAAGACCCAGATGGGCACGCCAGATTTTGCTTTGCATGGAGCAGATGGGAGCATTGAATAATACAAGGCTAGATTGTTGCCAGAGCGTTCTCTCAGAAAGAGGGAGTCGATTATGATGAGACATTTGCTCTTATGGCTCGATATACTTCCATCTGATCGATCATTGCTATTACTTCAGCAATGGGATGGAAGTTGTATCAAATGGATGCCAAGACAACCCTTCTCAATGACATTGTTGATACATTGCTTCTTGGGATTAGAAGTATGATAAAGGCAGAAGAAGATTTTACTAGGTCAAGGAAAATACACCATGGATGTGCTGAAGAAATTTAGACTGTTAGACTGCAAGTCCTTAGATACTTTGATGGATGCAATTTGAAGAAGCTGAGAGATTCTGCTTCAGATTCAAATTTGATCTATCCCATTATGTATTGCCAGATGATTGGGTCCTTGATGTATCTGATGAACACCAGACCAAATATTTGTTTTGTTGTGAATGCCCTCAATCAGTTCATGTGCGAATCGAGGTAGATTCGTTGGACTTTTGCAAAACATGTGCTCAGATACTTCGGTGGCACTGTGGGATATGATCTACGATATAATTCAGATTGTGACTTGAGATTGCAAGGGTTTATAGACTCAGATTGGTCCAAATGCACTACAGATAGGAAGAGCACTTTAGGATGCTGTTTTAGTTTGGGTTCTGCAGTAATTTCCTTGTACAATAGGAAACAGAATTCAGTAGCTCTCAGTATTGCAGAGGCCGAGTATATCGCTGCTAGTTCAACAGCCCGAGAAGCAGTTTGGCTTCGTAAACTTCTTGTAGGATTGTTTGGCCAAATTCCAGAGCCAACTGTGATAACCAGAGTTGTGTGCAGATGTTAGTGAATCCTGTATTTTACGACAAGTTGAAGCACATAGAGATTCGATATCACTTCATACGTGATATGGTGCAGAGGCAATCGAGCTCGAGTATATTCCGGCAAATGACTAGACTACAGATGTTCTCATCGAGTCTCTTCCCAGGATGAAGCTTAAATACTTTTGCGGAAGACTTGGAGTAGAAGAGAATGTGTCCCTCCTTGAGAGGGAGAGATGACTGAGAGACATTTACCATACTTTTTCCCAGGTACCACTGCTCGTCGAGGTTCTCAACCATGTATGGTAGAAATCCCATTGGCAGATGAGACAAACATGTAGTAGATGGTCGGGTTCACATAGGTGCCCCTGCTCGTCTAGGTGCTCATCCAGGTATGGGAGAAATCCCATCGGCATATGAGTCGGATAGGTAGCAGATGGCTGTGTGGTTGCACAGGTACCTCTACTCGTTCAGGTTCTTAGCCAGGTATGATGGGAGTAACCCATCGACAGATGAGACGAACATGCAGTAGATGATCGTGCTCATTTACTTGTTCAGGTTCTCAGCGAGGTATGGGAGTACCCCATTGGCAGATGAGATGAACATGTAGTAGATGGTCATACATATTTGCTCATCCAGGATCTCTAAGCCAGGTATGGAAGTGTTCCATCGGTAATAGAAACAAATAGGTAGCTGGATATTTTCTCTCAAACATCCGGATTGAACAAATTCATAAAGACAACCTTCAGTACATTTAGAGATGATAGATACAATATAGATGTACAGATGAAACTCAGATGATCATGATGCAGATGAAGACCGAAGAATACCTTGTTGAGAGGGAGTGTTGGAGTTTGTGCAACTTCAGAAGCTATTTTTACTGTCCTCCTTCAGGAGTTGAACTTGTTGTAATCATTCATACAAACCCTAGAAAGAACAATGCAAGACTCGGGGTGAAAAGCCAACAATAAAAGAATAAGATAAAAATTATGAAATATAAAATTATATTGCTCCCCCAAGTGAAGTCGGTCCTAGTTAAATTTTGAGTGAGAAACATTATAAATAGGAGGCGCCCCTCATCATTATTTCACACAGCAACAACACAGTGAAGTTCATAGTTTTATGGGAGGGAGCGAAGTTCACATACATTGTAGAAGAAGACTGTTTTTAGGGTTTCAATCTTTGAAAAGCATTTCCATATTTTTTCTTTTCTTTCTTCTTTGTACTATGATCTCAGAATTATTATCTCTTGACGAAAGTTGTTGGGTTTTCTCCCATTTGGGTTTCCCAGGTGAAAAATACTTGTGTTATTGTTCTGTTCTTTGTCTATCTTCTAGTGATCCTATTGATAAATACAATTAAGATACACTGCCATAATCTTTAAGAAAATCTAACATGATTTAGAGTTCAATTTAGCCATTCAAATGTATTTCAAGCTTTCATATCAGTTTTGTTATAATGGTTATAATCCATTAATATGATTGCATCTCTTTTTACCATGTTGTTAGATCTCTTTTTACCATGTTGTCAGATTATAGATATTTCGAAAAAAATATCCTCCACAAGAAGAAGTCTCAATATAACCTTGACCTTCAATTACGATGTAGAGTAATCCAAAACTACATTCCATGAAATCAGGTTAGATGTTTGAAAAGCGAAGAAGTCTCAATATAACCTTGACCTTCAATTACGATGTAGAGTAATCCAAAACTACATTCCATGAAATCAGGTTAGATGTTTGAAAAGCAAATATCATTCATAAGAAGAATTACGATGTAGAGTAATCCAAAACTACATTCCATGAAATCAGGTTAGATGTTTGAAAAGCAAATATCATTCATAAGAAGATTTAACAGGGAGATAGATCATGAAGAAGTCTCAATATAACCTTGACCTTCAAAATTGAAGACGAGTAATCCAAAAATTGCCTCCTTGAAATCAGGTCTTTAATTTGAGTTGTGCTTTTGTTAGTCCTTGTGGTAGTGACTATAGGTTTCATTTCACTACATTAGTTTGGCAAAGAAATTTGAAGTTTTTTTAAAATTTAAAATTTGAGAAAAAAAATATTAATATGTTTTTATTTTTTCTATTGAATTCTAGTTGCTATGTAAGGCTTCTAAAGACTATTTTTATCATTGACAACGCTAACTAAAAATAAGAAAATAAAATAAAATTTACATACATTATAAAATTATTAGAAAGTTCATGAAATATTTATAATAGAGTGTAATACTAGTGTCACTTCATTTATATATAATATAAAATTCCCTTATCTATACAAAAAAATGATACAACTTAAATCACGTTTATATTGAAATAATCCCATTTTATTTTATGCAATCTTTAAATTAATATTCAAAAGCAAAATATGCAATTTTTATATTTTATGCTTTTTTTTTTGGAAATTTATCTCATTTTCCAATTTGTTTCTTTTTAATTTAATATAGCTTTGAAATTAATTTTTAAACTTATAAAAATATTAATAAACATAATTATAGTTTTATATATTTTTTTAAAATACCTTTTTTAATTTTTAAAAACCTTTAAAAGATTTGAATTAGTATTATTATTGTAATAGAAATTAAGTAGGTTTATTAATTTTTGCAATTATGATTTAATAGATTTTTATTTATAATTTAAGTTTATTTATTTATAATTTCAGTTTAAATTTTAAATGAAATTTTTATTATTATGAAAATTTGTATTGTTAAATTTGATATTTTTAAAGTATTTTAAAAACGGTTCATACATTAATCATATTAAATATTGATGCCAAAACAATACAAAAAATTCATCAAACTTACCTATTTATTTGTATTGTAATTTATATTGTTTACAAAATAAATATATATTAAACTTATTTAGGTTCACTTGCTTTATATTATTATTTTCATATGTTTGCAATTTTACAATTTTTAAGCATTTTAGATATCAACATTTGATATGTAATCTCATAATTTTTAAGTTTTTAAATTTTACATTTAATATATATTGGATAAATAATGAACAAATGCTCCCCCCAACCCCCCCACACATATATATTGAATTTTACCGATGGTCCAAATTTTGTGTATTTGCAAATTTGAATTTCAATGTGTGTTGCCTATATGATTGAGTGGAACCCAACACTAGTTATGCATATGTTGATTTGACATAAACATTGTGCAGAATTGCGGCTGTATCTTTGTGATATTGAAGTACACTAGAATGATATTTATTCCTATGTTGCCTTATGAAGTTGGGTTGAAGACGAGAAATATTGCCGGTGTAAATTAATATTTTAGATTCATCTCTAACATTGAATGTTAACAAGAAATAGATCCGGGAAGGCTCAAGGTTGAGGTGAAATTTTTTAATTTGCATTTAATTGTTTGATTCACAAAATTTCCACATGGTTTTAGAGTTGAATTGACTAAGATTTCCCTCTTGGTGGAGAGGGAGTTGGTGTGAAATTATAGGGCACTTGGGATAAGCACTTGAACTCTAGAAGGCTTTCTACTTTATTTGTTGTTGATTTTGCTTCGAGGTGTGCTTTATATTTCATGACGACTACATTTGATATTAGAGAGTGACAAATTGGGCAAGTTTTTCCTTTCCATGCCTTGGAAGGTCATGTTGCAAATACATTTGGAGGAAGGTTGAGATTAGGGAGCATGCTGAGAAAGAGACCATTGCACCTATTGATCCAACATAGTTGGTTATTCATGTGAAGGGGGCCAAGGCAAAGAGAATAATTCTTGATATGATAAATGATCACTTCATTAGTCATATAGCAGAGAAGATGACTGATAAGGAGATGTATGATGCTTTGATTGGATTATACTAGAATTTCAATGTCTCTAGAAAGATGCTCTTGAGAAACAAGATCTTAGCCATATGCATGAGTAACAAATATACAATGGTAAGCTACCTAGCCATAGTCACCTAGTTAAGAGATCAATTTTCTTCCATTGGGGGAAAAATGGAGGATAACGAGTTGGTGTCCATTACCTTGATTCGGTTTATTCCAAGGTGTTTGTGCTTGTGAGGATTCACCTACTTATTATACGCTTCGGGATGACTTTGCATAGGAAGAGATAAGTTTGGAAGGTTGTTCATAAAAGAAAAAAGGAAGTAGAAGACCTAGCTCTAGTTGAGAGGATGAAAAATGGAAGCAAGAAATGATACAAGAAGCACATGATGAAATAATCAAACCAAGGTAAGGAAGATTTGGGTGATGTGAAATGTTGTAGGTGTCAACAAATGGGACATTATGGAAGCTAATCTCTAGATAAGAAGAAAACGAAGGCCAAGCATCATACCAAGTTGTAGGGAGTGTAGGTACTATAACATGAGTGGATGAGTTACAATTCCAACTTGGGATTGCCTTCTCCATGGTCTCTTGTTTATCTTCTAATGGCGTGTTAAAGTGTTGAATGGTACATTAACAATGGGGAATCGAGACATGACTTATGACATGCAACTCTTCAACGAGTTTCAGGAGTAGGAGGGAGGTATGAGAGTAGAGTTGAGTGATGATGCTACTTATCTTGTGAAAGGATTGGGGACATTTTCCTTTTGGATCTTATAGACGACCTTGAGTCTAATGGTGTTTTGTTTCTTCTTGGTTTGAAGAAAAATATTCTTTCAATGTCTTATGTGTCAGATCATCAATGTAGAGTTTCTTTTGAAGGGAAACAATTGATAAGGCACAAACTATTTGAAAGAAAAATGAGAGAAAGCGATCAAATTAAAGCCAAATTCTAAATTTCAAATCATTAAAAGTGTAAATTAAGGGACAATAATCCATTTACCTAGTCTCTTCTTCTCAACTACCAATGCATAGATAAAAAACAAAAAAATGATATTGTTTGCAAAATTCCAAAATAAACCAAATTCACCTTGAAAGTGAAGGAATCAAGAACTATGACAATGTATTAGCATCACATAACAAGGTGGTTATAGGTGAACACTGAGCACCTGTGGTTATATGGTTTGAAACACTGAAGAATTGAATGAAATAATGGTTTGGCAACTTTTTTTGTGCCACCATTGTGTGCTTGATATCTAGACACACTAGTAATATTTTTTTTTGAAATTTGATATTTTATGACATGTGCACAATGCAATGCTGGTACATTATTATGTATTTGGTGTTGCACTAGTGCTATTATTAAGTTATAGCACTAGTGCTAAAATTGTGATTCGATGGAGTGCATCGATATAATTTTTTTAATCAAGTTTTTGAAAGTAATATTTTATTTGAAGATATTTAAGCATAATTTAGTGCACACCGTAATTCAATTATGTATTTGGTGTTGCACTAGTGCTATTATTAAGTTATAGCACTAGTGCTAAAATTGTGATTCGATGGAGTGCATCGATATAATTTTTTTAATCAAGTTTTTGAAAGTAATATTTTAATTGAAGATATTTAAGCATAATTCAGTGCACACCATAATTCAATGTATCGATGCATTTGTAGTGAGCACCGATAATAATTTTTTAAATATTTTTTTCAAACCAATATTTTATTACAAATGCATGCCATCTATGTTGATGTGAGTGTTTTTGATGGGCATTGGTAATATGTTAATTATTTTTTAAAAACATGATGGGCATTGGTAATATGTTAATTTAAAAACTTGGACCTAATTGTGTGCACCATATATCATGATGCACCATTGTGTTTATATGTGTAGGGAGCATTGCTAATATTTTTTGATATTTTACTTTTAAAAACCATATTTATTATAAATGCATGCAAACTAACATTAGTGCACATTGGGGAAATTTGTAAGTCATCAGACCGGGGCGTTAGTTGATGATATGGGGCACACTAATAAAAATAATGCTTCTAGTGAACTGTCGATGCTGATATCTGATTGCATTATACAAAGGGTGGTTAGATAAAGCAATGAATGATACTACCAAAGACAAACTTCTTCATCTCCATTTTCCATGTGCTCATCCTCAATTTTTACCACGCCTTTCTAGTAATTTACCATGGTTCACATACCCATGAACAATCACTTTAACTTGTGTTCTTTACCACATTCATTTGGTTATCCATTGTCCAATGTATGAGTAGGTCAGGTTCAATTCAAGAAACCATAGATCCCAAGACAATTACCTTTAACTTCAATTTCTTTTTGATACCAGTTGTTAGGACATAAAATGAAAAATTACATATATTAAGCAAGCATGCACAATGAAAAGGAATATTTTTTCAATGAAAAACCAAAAATAGGAAACCACCAACAATAGATCTATTACCCTTGACCACTCCGACCAAGGCATGCCCAACCCAACCATCACCGACCACTCATAGGAAATTTACAATGGATTCACTCAAACCCTTAAGTAGGCTGATCGCATGCTACACCATGGGACACCCAAAACCATGTGCTCACAAACCACCAATGGTATACCCATATTTGACTCTTTTACAAGTAAAGTTTAACTTTAACAAAAACTAATTTGGTACACCAAAGAGCATGACATACCTTTTGTTTGTAGAGGTAAAATACATACTAAATATAGTTTTTTTTCATTATTTTAAACCAATGTTTCGTTACAAAATATCACAACCTAACATCAGTGCACATACTTTGGTACACACCCGTCACTCTTTTAAGAGTTGGAGTTTTTGGGGTGCCACAAGAGATACGAAACAATCTAGGAAATATATGTTGGCACTTACTAGTGTAAATGGTTCCCCTTTCCACTTGCTTGTACCACTCAACTTGATTACTGCGACCCACATCCTACACATTCTTGAGTGTTATTTATGTCCTTGATACTTTTTTATTGATTTTTACAATGCAATGTTTAATTCATAAACCAATAATAGATAAATAAACGAAATCAATCTATAACATGCATCACACCATGTAAAGTGTTCAGATACACCACAACAACATCATTTAAATCATCTCACCGATTAGTTGTCTTTTTTGTCTCCACAAAAATTTCATCCTTGTTGGGGACTAGCTCATCATCAATCCCTATCGAACATGAAGAGTATCAGATGAAATTAAAATATACATTATATGACGACAAGGACTTTGACCAAACGCAAGATAAAGAACCAATAGTAAAGCCCAATGAGAAACACACCGAAAGTAATAAGTAGACTACCTCACCATATGTAAAGTTATTGTCTGATCAACACTGATAACAAGGTCAACATCATAATCCTCCTTAACATGGTGTGTCACATTGTTATCATTGAACAAGCATGAAAGAATAAACTAACGACACCTAGTTCTCAAATCGAAGGTAATAATGCGAACATTAGAGATATTATTATGATGTCCACATTTAAGCACAAAGAAACTAACATCGACATGACTACTATGATGGTCATAACTCTGACAATTAAAAAACACACCTTAGACTACACAAATATCAGATGCATAAAAAATCATACTAGAAGCATACAAATAAAACATGTAGTTGTTTGCAAACTTACCACATGATGCACTTTCAACTCCATATGGGTATCATCTTTATCAATCCCATCAAGAAATTCATCTAGATAAATAGTGTCATTTGTATCAAGGTTGTCCTCATTATCTTGCTTAGCATGAATGCTAGAAACAATATAATGTTGGCATGATAGGATAACATAACATGACAGGATATAATGAGATAATCTTGGCATGATAAGATAACATAGAAAATACTAGCATTGTAAAATGAAAATGAATAATGAAGTGTTTTAATACACTATTTTTAAACAATGATTAAGACCAACGTAAAATCAAATTAAAAGGACAAAAAAGAGAGATCAATGCTCCATAGAAACTTACAAAGGGATATACTCTCACATATAGAGGGATGTTATCATAATCATAATTGGCCAAATACGTGGGACTCTCTAGAGAATAGAGAATAGACTTAAAAGAAGTGCATTTATAATGATATTGTCTTGGAGTTTTACAAATAACTTGCGAGGATGAATGAAGCATGTTTTCCAATCTAATTGTTACAATGAATCTTACGTACGCAATGAAATAATGCATGGATTGACATACGCACATATAAATATATAACTAACATTATATAGAAAAAAAAGCTGAAATAAGTTTGAAGAACAAATGGAAGAACTTGTATTTTATAGTGAATCCCCAATTGACATCTTAGAGTGACAAAAACATCAATGACAACACCACCAACGCCACACAATTACATTCATCAATTGAAAATAATTTATTTATAGTAGTTGACCCTTGCAAAGCAACATCAAAATTTTGACATAAAACTAGATGACATGGGCTATACCACCTGTATAATGGTACCAAAATAATCCATTGAGAACATAAGACTTATGATAGATTAGAAATATATCCTTTAACTAAATAAGGGCATGGTTTTTCCTTTTGTTTTATGTTTTTGATAACTTGGATGACAACATAACAACAAAGTTAGTAAAAAAAACAAGAGCTACGAGGTGGCAATGCCACTGCAATTGCGAATGAATATTAGCTATTGCTATAACACAAAAGCTAAGAAATATGACACTTTTGATACAAAATTGTAACACAAACGAAACAAATTTTGCCACATAATTTCTTAGCCATTGATACCCAAGTTTCCTACCATCAATAAAATGATGAATTTTTTTATCATAACTTGATATATTATATAAATTTTTGTTTCTTTTAAATTGATATGTTATACCATACTCTTGTAAGACTTTGATAAATAATTATTGTATACAATATGTAATTAAATCAAAACTATTTTTTATGAAAATAAATTATTTCATAATCAAGAAAACAAGATCTAAACTATTTAATTACCCTCTAGTCATAAGAGTAACAAATTTGAAAAATACATGTCAATAAATAACTTCAACCTTGAAATATTTAATAATTTATTATTTAATTTGAAAAATAAATCTTAATAATTGAATGATTGATTGAGAGGATAAATCTTAAATTTAATATCTAACAATTTTGATTTAATTTGAAAAAATAAATCTTAATAATTGAATGTTTGATTGAGAGAATAAATCTTAAATTCAAGATTACATAATAAATTAATGATACCAATTATTGACTTAGACGAATGAAAATACTAATAAAACAAGTGTTTCTTTATTATTATTATTCATGTCATTTGATGTTGTTTAATCGAGAAAATTAAACTTAAATTCAAGATTAATGTTTAACAAACAATACCTAATGTTAAGTTATGACCGGATGAAAATAATGACAAATGAGGGCCTCACATATTAGTAATCTCTTTATTTACCCTTTATTATTCATATCATTTGATGTAAAAATACTCTATTAAGAAAAAAAGACTAAAGGGATATAAAGTTGTAGACATTTCTTTTGTACTTGCAATATTCATTATATATGCCATTTTGCCATTGTATTAAAGGAATTGGTTATCCTATTTCAATTAGACTTTATTTTTGAGATAATTATATCATGATATAATGAATTGAATTGAAATAATACAAGCTCTATCCCTCCACAACAAATTACCTTAGGTCTCAAATCTAGAGTATTAATGAGCAAGAAGGAACAAAGGAAACCATATGTAAGAACAAGGTTAAAGCCAAAATCAACATTGCGATATAAATCATAGTCCATGCTGCAGCTAAATTCAAAACTAGAACTTTATTACCGTTGGTGTTGGAATCAAGACAATATTTGACATAATGTAATAACAGATAGAAATGGTATCTATCTAAAGTAGGTAGCAAACTATTTGGGATACATCTGAGAATTCGATTTTCTTATGGAACCTTGTGTTTTTATCATATAAATTTTTATTCTATTATTGATGCAACTGGTTTCTAATTTGGAAATTTATAAAAAGCTTTCATCCATCTTCAACAAAAAAAAAGATATGGTACTTTTACTCTTCCCAAATAGAAGAAAAACGTTTTTACTTATTGACTCTTTTTATCTAAAAATTTCCCCTCATCTACATTTAGATTTAATTTTTTTTTTTTTAATAAATACAAAGTTTTTATTGAAATAAATAATTGCAAATGGAATTTGATGAGTCCTAACCACAAATTGGAACTTGAAAGACACAAATTTTCTCACACCTTGTTATTTCAATAATCATCGCGTTAAACATACATGTGCATTACATTATGGAGACTATATGGGAGACATTACTTGGGCACAATTACCTCATGAACAAGGAAGAACTGTATAGCAACTAGAGTCCCGGGAGACATTACTTGGGCACAATGACCTGATGAACAAGGTAGAGCTATATAGCAGCTAGAGTACTTGTTGTGTTTTTTTTCAACTAAAGTATAAAAATACAAAATAATATAAAAATAATAAATAAAAATTATAAAAAAATCTTTATCAATTTTAATTTAAAGTTATGTTACAATGTTCCAAATAGATTATACTATATTTAAGGCAATGATGTTTATTTATTTATCAACTTTACTTATGCTTGCATGCTTTGATTTTTATTAATGTCCATTAAGACTAATTTTAGTTTATTGAATGGACCTCAATAAGGATAATACTTGGTTTACTTTAAAATCTTGTTCTTGTGCTCAAAAAGCCCGCCAAAAAAATTTTCAAAAGAAAAGATAGAGGCATCCATATGCTCACTCTTCATCATAAACACTTCTAATTATCATTTCTTTATATAGCATATTGGCTTGTCAATAAGTTTCTGTTCTATACACAGTTGTTTTCCTGCATATTTGTTTCTTCCATAGAGTTTCATTTTCAACCATAAATCTGGACTCTTACTTTTTGAGGCAGGGTTAGGTAGACAGGAAGCTGCTGGCTGCAATGCATAGGCCCTAGGCCCATTTAGAGAAATCAAGGAGGAAACCAGCAGAGCACAAAGGCTCGCTCAGACAAACAGGAGGAGAAACACTCAACTCAATTGTATTTAGTAATAGAAGTTACATATATAGTAAAGTGAAACCTAATCTAGATCCAATAAATGTGGATTAGATCCACCAGCTTAGGAGCTTGTTGAACAAGAACAAATGAATATAGAAAACACATGAAGATATTTCTGCATTAAATCTAATAGCCTCCCTTAATGCAGAAATGGATTTTTGAAAACACCTAATTTCTTCCTAAGATACTCAAAATGGATCCTTCCAACTAGTTTAGTAAACACATCAGCAACATTTTCACTTGTGTTACAATAAATGAGTTCAATTTCTTGAGACTCAATCTTCTCTCTGACAAAGTGATGTTGTAGCTCAATATGTTTAGATTTGGCATGATAGACTAGATTGTGTGCCAACTTAATTGAGCTTTGATTGTCACACTGGATTCTGGTAGCTTGTTTTTGTTGTATTCCAACTTCTTCAAGAATGCGCCTCAACCAAATGGATTCACACTTAGCACTGGTTAACGCTTTGTATTTAGATTCTATGGATGACAAAGAAACAGTTGGCTGTTTCTTACTGCTCCATGATATGACCCCCGAACCAATGTTAAAGGCATATCCAGAAGTGGATTTTCTGCCATCAGGATTTCCTTCCCAGTCAAAGTCAGAGTAACCTGCCAACTGAACATCAGATACATCAATATATAAAAGACCATAATTAACAGTTCCTTTAAAATATCTTAGGACCTGCTTTGCAGGTTTCCAATGTGTTTCACATGGCTTAGCCAAGAACTGACTAAGGATGCTAACATAGTATGATAGGTCTGGCCTTGTAGTAGTGAGGTAGTTCAGACTACCCACTAGTTGACGATACAAATTACCATCAGTTTCTTTAGATCCATCACTGTTGTATAATTTGACTTTTTTATCCAAAGGAGTGGATACCGATTTGCATTCACTCATTTGAAACCTGTCAAGTATCTCCCTTGCATATTTGGTTTTAGTGATGAATGTTTTACCGGATTCTCTCCAAAAAGCAATGCCTAAACAATAATGTAAGTCACCTAGGTATTTCATTTCAAATTCCTGTGACAAATTACTTTTAATATCTGCAACTAATTGATATGCTCCACATGTAATGATAAGATCATCCACATATAGGGATATCAAGCAAACATTTCCCTGTTTATCTGATTTTATATATAAACTTGAATCATTTTTACTTTTGAGAAATCCTTATTGTTTGAAGAAGGTGTCAATCTTGATATGCCATGATCTAGGAGCCTGTTTCAGTCCATGTATCACTTTCTTTAACCTGCACACAAGCTTCTCCTGTCCTTTCTGAACAAAACCTTCAGGTTGCACTAAGTATACTTCCTCTTTTAAATCACCATTTAAAATGCAGATTTGACATCTAGCCGATGTATTCTCCAGTTATGTTTAGTAGCTAGTGCAACTAACAATTTGATAGTGTTTAACTTAGCTACTGGTGCATATGTCTCTTCAAAGTCAATCCCCTCTTGCTGAGAATAACCCTTTGCAACCGTAATCTTGCCTTGAACTTGTCAATACTACCATCTGCTTTAAGTTTAGATTTGAATAGACATTTTGATCCTATGGGTACTTTATCTTTGGGTAATTCTACTAAATCCCAAGTTTTGTTTCTCATAATAGAATTATATTCTTCATTCATTGCAGTTACCCATTCTTCCTTCTCTTTGGCTTGTTCATAATTTAATGGCTCTATGACATTCATTATACTAGTCATCAAGGCATAATATCTAAACTTTACTGGAGGATGAGTTTGACGAGATGACCTTCAAGATACTACAGTACCTATTGGGGTTCCATCCATAATTCTTCTATCTTCTGTTGTTTCATCATCTGAGGCGGTATCACTCATGCTTGATTCCTGTTCCTAAACCTATTGTTGTTCCTGCACTTTTTGAAGAATTTTATCTATTCTTCCATGCTCATTTGGGATTAGTTCTTCATTAACATTATTAATCCCGCTAGACATATCTGTATTTTCATAAAATACAACATCTCTACTAGAAATCAATTTGTGCGAACTAGGATGAAAGAGTTTATATGCTTTCTGATCATCACAGTAACCAACAAAGATACACTCTATGGATTTTGCATCCAGTTTCGTTCTTTCATCTTTAGGTATGTGTGCAAAAGCCCTAGAACGAAAGATCCTTAAATGACTAATTACAGGTTTGTAGCCATAAAGGACTTCAAAGGGGGTTTGAATTTCTAGTTTTTTTGTTGGACTCCTATTCTTTAGGTACACAACAACGTTTATTGCCTCAGCCCAAAATCCATTTGAAATGTTCTTACCTTGGAGCATGCTGCGAGCACATTCCACCAATGTTCTGTTTTTCCTTTCAGCAATACCATTTTGCTGAGGTGTATCTGTGACTGTGAATTGTTGTTGGATTCCATTTTCTGTACAGTATCTTCTGAAACCTCCAGAAGTGTACTCACCACCTTGGTCTCATCTGAGGATTTTAATGTATTTACCTGTCTGCTTCTCAACTTTGATTATGAATTCCTTGAAGTATTCGAATACATCACTTTTCCTTCTGATGAAGAAAGCCCATGTGAACCTGGATCTGTCATCAACAAATATCAGAAAGTACCATGCACCACCAAGTGATCTGGTCTGCATAGGTCCACATACATCAGTGTGTATTAGCTTAAGGAGTTTAGTCTGTCTCTTCTCTTCATGGTTAGGAAATTCATTTCAGTGCTGTTTCCCAAGTGCACAAGCAACACATTCAATTTGATCATTTTTTATAACAGGAAGACCCTCAACCATCGACTTTTTTTTTTGTAATAATATGAGATCATTCTGATTGAGGTGTCCATACCTTTAATGCCATAATTCGAAATCTGAAATAGTTGATGCTGCTAGTGCTTGATGATTGCCCTTGATTGCATCTAGTTTGTACAATCCACCAAATATGGATCCTGTCGCTATTACCCTGTAATGATCTTGGATATCTTTCACATGGCACTGGTATTTATCAAATTCAACTTTCATATCATTATTGGTGATAGCATAAACAAATATTAAGTTCTTTTTGATTCCAGGAACATACATCACATTATGTATCTGTTTGAACTGTCCATCAGGTAGGTTAACACTTATCACTCCATAACCTAGGACTTTGTGAGACCTGTTATCACCTAAATAGATGTGTGCACCATAAGACTTTTCATAATACTCATCATACCAATCTTTATTACAGGACATGTGGGCAGATGCACCTAAATCTATGAACCATGCATTTTCATCGTCTATCTCAGCAGACAAAGCATGTTCAGATATAAACAGTCTTAGGTTTTTAAATCCATTTACATCTAGGGTGTATTTTCTAACATAATTTCCATTATGTTTTCTGTATCTGTTATTGGAATCATTGTTTATATTCTTAAAACAATCTCTAGCTATGTGACCTGATTTGCCACAATAATGGCATACAACATCTTTATTAGCACTAGAGTCGTTGTGTGACATACCTCTGTGTGAATTCCAGTGATTACTTATGTGTGGGAATATGCCTCTTTCCATCAACGCCTGATCTGAAGACTGAGATGCAGGCTCGTACATCTTCATCCTTTCTTCTTCTTGTATCAGGATTCCACCAAGCTCTGTAAATTTAGGAGGGGTTTGTCTTGCTGCAAGTGATGAGATGAATATTTTGTAATCTGGAAATAGACCCTTTAATGTGATAGATACTGTTATATTTTTAACATTAAGCTAGCATTATATTAGGATCTTTAATTGAGAGAATAACAAGCACAACAATCAAACACAAGAGACAATGAACACAGTGTTTTTCCTTGGGGAAACCATAAATGGAAAAAACCCCACAACTTCCTCAGAGATAGAATCATCACCAAAAGTAAAACCCAAAACAATAAAATGATCTCTGGACAGCAGTAGCCTCTTTATTTCTAGCCCCAACAATTTCTTCTCCCTCAGCTATGCACTACAACTGAGTGTGAGTGAGTGTGTATTAAATAGAGAGACTCACTCTCTATTTATACTAATTCTCGACTTGACAATGACTCACTAGGGCTGACTTCACTAGGTGAGTCTAACAACCCTATGGCCCTAGAATTGCGGGGACTTTAACCCTTGAACAATAGGAGGGTTACCCACATTGACTTGACATGACTTGTTTACATTATAGAAACTCCCGATCGGAACATCAGGGCATGACATGACTCAATTACATTACAAACACTTCCCGGAATAAAAATCGGGGTACAATACATAAGAAATACAAGTGAATACATTTCGAAGTTACAATTACATCAACACTCCCTCTTAACTAGGAATGTATTCTCTCGACACAATTTATCAGCACAAGTCTTCTTCTCTGTATCATCATCGAGTCCTTGTCATATTCAAGTCATCTTCATCTTCAAGTCATCTTCATCTGGATCTGGATCATCTCTGGTTCTGGAACATCTCTGCTGGATCGGTATTACGGGTGCTATTTCTTGATTCTTCTCGTCACAGGAAGTTCTACAGATTCATCCCTTTTTCATGCTGGTTGTAGGCCTAGCCTCCATGTAGGTCTTCTTCCAGCAGTTATATATGACCCTAAGTCATAATGGCCCTCCCAACACTTATATTTGATCATGTAGGAAGCAATCCTATAATCATATCAGAAAGGCATGCCCAACACTCACATTTGACCATGTGGGAACACATCCCACAACCCTGTCAGAAAGGCCTAGCACTCACATCTGACAACTAATGTCAGAAAGGATTATCACTTACATTTGACCATGCGAGGAACTAATCATCCATGCCGAAAGGCTCTGGACTTACATCTGACAACCAGTGTCAGAAATGCTCAACACTAATATCTGACAACCAATGTCAGAAAGGCTCAACACTTATATTCAACCATGCGAGGAACCAATCCTCCATGCCGAAAGGGCTCTAGACTTACATCTGACAACCAATGTCAAAAAGGCTCTACACTCACATCTGATCATGTAGGAACCAATCCTACAGTCACATCAGAATGGCCCTCAATCCCAGACTAAGCTTTCCTAGAATGGCATTCAATGCTTATATCTGACCATGTAGGAACCAATCCTATAGTCACATAAGAATGGCTCAACGCTCACATCTAACATGGAAGGAACCAATCCTCTCACCATGACAGAATGGCTCAGCCCTTACATCTGACCATGGAAGGAACCAATCCTCTCACCATGACAGAATGGCTCAGCCCTTACATCTGACCATGGAAGGAACCAATCCTCTCACCATGTCAGAATGGATCACGGACTCATCACTTCCCTTTGGAGGGAACCTCGATCTGGAGAACACCAAGCTTTTCCCTGAAGTACTCAAAATTCACTCTATCTAATGGCTTTGTCAACACATCAACTATCTGTTCATCCGTCACAACATACTGGAGCTTCACTGCTCCTCTCTACACCATATCCATGATATAGTGATACTTGATCTCGATATGCTTCGACTTGTCATGGAACACCGGGTTCTCCGACAACTTCACACAACTTTGGTTGTCGCAATATATACAAATAGCATCCAACTGGAGATCAAATAAATCAGACAGTAGCTTCCTCAGCCATACTGCCTCACAACTAGCTGAACAAGCTGCAACACACTCTGCTTCAGCTATACTTAGTGCCACACAAGATTGCTTCCTGCTAAACCAAGAGATCACACAAGCAACACCTTGAAGTGCTCTTCCAATCGATGGCACTGTCTGCCCAATCTGAATCAACATAACCCTCCAGGTTAATCTTCTGATTCGCATCATACTTGAGCCCATAATCAACTGTACCCCTTAGGTACCTCATAATATCCTTTGCAGCAATCAAGTGAACATGTCTTGGATCTATCAGGAACTGACTCAAGGTGTTCAGAGCAAAGCAAATATTTGGTCTCGTATTCGTCAGGTACATCAAGGATCCAATCATCTGACGATACATCGTAGCATCAACCGCTTCTGATGAAGCATCACTCAATAGATTCAGGTTCGATGCCATAGGTGTGGTTATGGCCTTGCAGTCCATCATCCCAAACCTCTTCAGGATCTCTATTGCATACTTCCCTTGTCCGAGGGAGATTCCATCCTCATTCTGCCACACCTCCATGCCTAGAAAATAGTGCATCATACCCAAGTCCTTCATTTCGAACTCGACAGCAAGCTTCCTCTTTGTATCATAAATCAACCCATCCATACCTGTTACAAACAAATCATCTACATATAGTAGTAGCATCACTGGGTTGCCATCTTCAACCTTGTAGTAAAGGTTGGAATCCGCTTTACTTTTGGTAAAGCCCAAACTGGATAGAAAGCCATCAATTTGACCGTACCATGTCTTGGGTGCCTGTTTCAAACCGTACAGGGATTTCTCTAATATACACACATGAGACTCCCTGTCATGTGTCTCAAAACCAAGTGGTTGCTCTACATACACTTCTTCTTCCACTACACCATTCAAGAAAGCAGTATTGACATCCTTTTGGTGTATCTTCCATTTCATCATTGCAGCTAGAGAAATTACTGATCTGATGGAAGTGTATCTGGCTACAGGTGCAAAGGTTTCTTCATAATCTATTCCTTCTTTCTGTGAGAAACCATGAGCCACGAATCTTGCTTTATATTTCTCTATGCTACCATCTGCAGCATGCTTGATCTTGTAGATCCATTTGGAAGTTACAACAGACTTCCCTTCTGGTCTTGGGACAACATCCCAAACATCATTCTTCATGATCGATTGATACTCTTCAATCATGGCATCCTTCCATTCTTTTCGTTCTACCGCTTCTTCATAGTTGGAAGGTTCTTTATTGATAAGGTCACACAATAAAGCTACATACCCGGAGCAGGACCTGGTCCTCTTTCTTTCTCTTCGAATTTCTTCTGGAGCCCCATATCTTTCCGCACCTTGGATAGCTTCTCGTACCCAAGCAGGTTTCCTCTTGTGAGGATTTTTCTCCTGAGGTGGATCTACAGGTTCTTGAGGTTCTTCAAATTCTTGATCTTCTTCTTGAGTTTCTTCGTTCATGGTTGTGTCATGAATTCCAGGTGCTTCTGATTCTTCAGGATCTTCAGTAGGTCTCTTTCTGGATTTGTTGTAAGCCGAGTCTTCGTCAAATGTTACATCCCTGCTGATGTCGATCTTCTTGAATCCTGGGAAGTATATTCTATAATCCTTCGAGATTTCAGATTATCCCACAAATATACCCTTCTTTCCTGAAGGATCTAAATTTGTCCTCTTTTCTTTCGGAATGTGTATGTACACTAGACATCCAAATATTCTTAGATGGATGAATTCTGGTTTCTTGCTGGAAAATACTTCTTCAGGTCTCTTGCTCTCGAGTACTCTATGTGGAGAATGGTTCTCTACATACACCGCTGTTCTGGCAGCTTCTTCCCATAGATGCATGGGAAGATCTTGATCATGAAGCATTGCTCTTGCAACTTCCATGATAGTTCTATTCTTCCTTTCTGCAACCCCATTCTGTTGTGGATTATATGGATTGGATAACTCCCTCTTAATCCTTGAATCTTTGCATAACTCTTTGAATTCATTTGATGTGAATTTCCGCCATCATCTGATCGAAAGGTCTTGATCTTCTTTTCTGTGTGGTTCTCGATCAAGGCTTTGAATTCCTTGAACTTGCTGAAAAATTCATCTTTGTTCTTCATAAAGTATATCCATGTCTTCCTAGAGTAATCATCATTAAAAGAAACATAGTATACATACCCGCTTAAAGAACTGGATGACATTGGACTGCATACATCGAAGTGAATGATTTCCAAGATTCCTTTTGCTTTGCTTTCGCTACTTGGAAATGTCTTCTTTGTGTTCTTTCCTTTTGCACATCCTTTGTACACTCCTTCATGTTTTGATTGAATTTTGGGAAGAACTTCAACAAATTTGCTTGCAAGTGGTAGTGCTCTATAGTGCACATGTGCAAGCCTTCTATGCCAAAGTTCATTTGGCTCTACTGTGTCATGGACCAAAGCTTGTTCTGGATGGCCCTTCAATTTGTATAATCGTCCTTCTTGTTCTCCAATTACTATTGCATCGTCAATATTCTTTCCCCTTGGCCACATGAGGACTTGGCCATCTACAAATGCAACCCTTATGCTCTTTGTATCTAGTGCCGATATGGAGAGAATATTCTTCTTTAGTCCTGGTACAAACAAGACATCTTTCATTTTCATAGACTTTCCAGAGTTTAGCTTGTAGGAGGATTCACCACTACCTTTTATGGGATATTGGTAGTCATCCCCAAGTTTCACCTTATGGGGTGAATTATGTTCAGATAGTTTCTCAAAAGATTCCTTGAATCCTGTCATGTGTTTGGAAGCCCCACTGTCAATAATCCAATCTTTGCTTCCATGAGTGATAGTTCTGGTGAGAGTGGAGATTAGAACATATTATTCATAACTTGGA